>JAJKFI010000119.1:1063152-1077674 GCA_029204185.1 Lerista edwardsae
ATTATTATTATTATTATTATTATTATTATTATTATTATTATTATTATTATTAATTAGAATCTTGTGTGCCATCGAGATTCAGCAGGCAATCACAAGTCAAGCCTGGACAGGTCCATTCTTCTGCCAGCTGGCCTTCTCACACTGTTATGAATATAGAGTCTGCAGGGTAGACCTACAGAGACCCAAGTTCAGATGCTAACTTTAGCCAGTCAGCTGATTTGGGCCTGTCACCATCTTTCCATAACCTACAAGGATAAAAGGATGTCAGGGAGACTTTCTGCTTTCCTTGGAAGGGTGGCAGGACAGAAATGTAATAAGAAAGACAGGGCTGGCTCTAGGAGCTGCGGGGCCCAATGTGGGGCATTCCGGCGGGGGCTGCACCTCCCCGTGGGGCTTCCACTCACCAAGAAAAGTATTTATGGTGCCGCACGTGACACCTGAAAATAGTTGGTGGTGACATGACATCACTGCCAACTGCTTCAAGGATGCCCATTTTGGGCCTTTCGGAGGCAGGGGCAGGTGGGAGGGCTGCAGGTAAAGCTGCTCTGCTCGCCCCACTGACCTGCAGCCCATTGAGATCCCAGGTGCAGCAGGGGGCAATATGCTCACTGCACAGGTGTGTGGGCCCCCAAAGTGCGTGGCCCAATACGATGGTCACATTGGCTGAAGGCCGGCCCTGTAATAAGAAATAACCCTTCTGGAGGACACTGAAGGACATGTGAGATAATTTGTCATAAAAAACACAGTCCAAAGTTCCTATTTATTCTTGGGACAAAAATGCTGAAGAAAATAGTTGGTGCATTTTCCATCTCAAGTCCACTGATTAAACCCACTCCTCAAACCCACCCCTGTTGATTCCGTTACATAAAATGATTCACGATTGACTGGGTGTTGGCACGCTGTTTTGGTTGTACCTGCAGAAAAGCAGGGCCAAAAAATGACCGGAAGGAGCGCAAGCAAGTAGCGGGTAGGCACCCCAGCGATGTTGGTGCACGTGTGAATGAGTCCAGTTCAAGGCATGTCCCGCGTCACTGGAACTTCGGAGCGGACGGCGCCTTCCTTCCTTCCTCTGCGAGTCCGGCGCTGCGGCCACGGCTCTGAGGTGCTTTATGGCGATTCTCACATTTTTTGTGGCAAATCCAAAAGAATTACGTATGCACGACGAGGGGCGGGGGAGGCAGGCGGGGGCTGCGGTGCTGCCTGCACCCTGCAGGGGGCGCGCCTCCCCGGCCAGGCCCCCGTTTTTTGCCAAATCGCTACAATTGCGCCTTGTATGTTTCCTTCCATGTAACCAGCAGCAGCAGCGGCAGCAGCGCGTCCGCCCCGCCGGGCCCGACTCCCTGCTTGCCCTCCCCCTCCTCCTGCTTGCGCGCTCCGGGACGCCCTTTGCACTGCCCTGGAGCCCGGATCGCCCCCTCTCCCCACGCACGGACCCCCCAGCGAAGGGCCATGGCTGAATGGGCCCCTGCCCAGGTGAGAAGGGCCGGGCGGCTCGGGGGGCGACGGGCCACGGAGGGCTTGCAGGAGGGGCGGCCGGGGGCGCGCGTCCGCCGCCGCAGAGAGCTGCACTGGGGCGGGGAGGGGGCATTTGTCCAGATGTCGGGCTGGGGGCCGAGAAGTTGCTGCCGAGTCCGGAGCCTTGCAGGGGGGCAGCCTGTAGTGAAGTTGGACCCCGAGCACTTGATGGGAGAGGGGGCGGGCAGGGAGTAGGCCTGGGCTGCTGTGCAGACCCCCCCCCCCGAGTCCGTGGTCTTAGTTTTGCTGCGGGGGGTGAAAAGTGGGGCTGGATGTTGGATTGATGTGAGGGGGTCGTGGCACGATCTCTTTTCGCATCTTGGGTGCGGCGGCGGGGGGGGCGGCTAATCCCAGGGGATCCTGCTGTGGGGCCCCGGTCCTTTCTGTTCTCCCGGACGGGCGCATCAACAGAAGAGCTGCCGCTCTGAGCAAGGGGGGGGGCGCCTCTGCTTCTGTTGACCGGGGTGCGGAGAGATCTGGATGTTGTGATGCGAAAATTCCGGAGTTCCGTTGCAGGGAGCGGGGCTGGGCTGGGCTGGGCCGGGGGCGCGTTCTCCGGGCCCCTCCTGGTCCCGGCTGGCCAGCTGCCTCGTTCCCTCCTTTTTCCCCGGGCTGCGTCTCCATTCCGGGCCCGGCCTGCTTCAGGACCTCGCTTCGCCGCTTGGGAGGGGATATTGGACGGCGAGTCCGCATTTCGGGCGAGTGGACACCGGCGCACACGCGACCGGGCACGCACACGCAGGGCGGAAGCCTCTGGCGACGGCGAAGCAACGTGGTGGCCCCGGAACCCGAGGATGCTCCGAGGGACGGTTCTCCGCGCCGGGGTTTCGCCTGCGCGCGATCTCGCTCTCCGCCTTGCACGCCCAGCTCCTGGGGCCTGCAGGAACCGAGTCGCTGGGGCCCTCCGCTGCGGGGATGCCGTCGGCTTGCACAACCGGGCTGCCTTTGTAGCAACCGCTTGCCCTGCGTGCGTTCACGTGGACGAGGAAGCCGACCTCTTTGCAAGAGCAGATTCCAGAGGGAGCGGACGTCAGCGAGGAGTTCCACGAAGGTGGAGCTTTGCAAAATGCCAGCATACTTCTTGTCCAGTCTTTGCACGTGGTTTACCTTGCATTGCAGCTGGTTCTGGAGTGTAGAACACACAGTGGCTGTTGTGGACCAGGGGCCTGCAAGGAGGGGGGTGATCTGAGAGTTATTTGGACCGGCTTTGCCGTCAGTGGGGGACTGTCAGGAGAGAGATGAGAGTTGATCCTTCCGTCCAAGGAAATGGTGCTGGTGCCCCTAACCATCTGCTCAGCTGGTGAAAGCAACCAGGGACCGATCTGCGGATCACAAGCTCCCCTCCCTTCCTGACCGTGAAATTATTGTGGGGCAAACTTTTTCTGGATGTTCCTAATTTTCCTGGTTGTGAACCCAATTTAAATTTTTTAAAGACTTTTATAAATCAACAGTATTTAAATACCGCTTTTCAACACAAAAGTTCACAAAGCGGTTTACAGGCTAATACTAATACTAATACTAATAAAGTTAAATGGCTCCCTGTCCCTAAAGGGCTCACAGTCTAAAAAATGCAGACCACCACCAGCAACAGCCACTAGAAAAGATGCTGCGCAGGGGTGAAGAGGGACAATTACTCTCCCCCTGCTAAATATAAGCGGAACACCACTTGAAAAAGTGCCTCTTGTCCAGTTAATAGGGGTTATGTTTTTAGTTATATTTACAAATATTTGCATACACCAAAATTGCATTGTTAGTGATTTGCTACACTACTAAAGGAGATTAATTCAACTATAAAAGCCACAACTAGTCATCTTTAATATTTTATTTTTCATTCTCTCTTGCTGTTACATGCCAGGACAAGAATACGGCCTAAAAATTACCAAGGTGCCTTTAATTTACACCACCACCACTCCAATTAATGATTAGTTAAAACTCTTATTGACGAATATATTGATTAGAGCAATTAAGACACAATTCTGCACGCCCTTACATGGGAAGAAGTTCCTTAAACTCAGTATGACTTACATTTGAGTAAGCATGTATAGGATTGCAATGTAAAGATTGCATTTCTGTTGGATTGAAATACGTCTTTTTTGTGATGTACTTCCCTAATAGAGTTTTGGATACACTATATTAAACATTTCCAATTTCAGCACCTGGGTAATCAAAGAACAGATGGATCCTGAGAACTGTGTAACTATACAACTTAAAAAAATGCATACATCTTATCCTGAACCCAGTAATAATTTTCAGCTTGGAGGTATAAAGAACTTTTGAATCTCAGCCTTCTGACCTGAAGAAAACTTATACCCAGTTGCTGGAGGGGCTGAAATTTTACCACTTACTTTCAAGTCTACTTTGTACCAATGTCATCTAGAAACTTGCTTTGTTTCTAGAAAGCTGAAATGAAAGCTGAACTTCTTGGGATACTAAATTCTGTATTAAAACCTGTGCTTTGGTGCAATCTACTCACCCATGTCTATTTTCTTTCTACCGGATGAGTAGCTGAGAATGTGACTTTCCCAAGACATATATACAGTGAATCTGGGAAAGAACCCAGGACTTTGAACCCAGATTTTCCAGCCCCAAGTTCATCTCTCTGAACATGGGATGACAGTACCTTTAGTCTTGGATACTTATTCTAACCAACACAGTATTTCCATAGTGTTAAGAGTGCAGTTCCTGGAGCCTACATTGCTCTCTTCTCATAGCAAATTAGTACAAGGCTGTGAGCCTCACTAATAATAATAATAATAATACTTGGATTTATATACCGCCTTTCTTAGGTCACAAGATTTCTCTAATGACTATAACTCAAGGCGGTTTACATAGGCAGACATTATTCAGAAACCGGAAGGTTTTTACAATTTTTACAGAAATGTTCTATCTTTCAAGAACTACACACATACAGATGGATCTTTCTGGATTTAGTCCTTCTTTCTGGCCACCCGTTTGTCTTCTTGCTGGCTGATAAACGACTTCTCTGCTCCCACCAGAGAAGCGGCTGACTTTGGCACAACTTCCCCTCACACAAGGCAGCCGAAGCTCAGCTGTTAATCAGGTTGTAGGGGTACAACCTGGCTCCTGTCAATTGACGGCAAAGACCATCTGTGGCCAACACATCACGCAACCAGCACACATTTTAGAAGTTGCTGAGACCAGCAACTGAACCGGGCCTGGAAGCTTTTATAGGGGATAGGTGGTGTCACCTGATCTTTTCTGGCCTATTGCTGTTAAGGGGTTTTGTTGCTACTCCGCTTGCAGTACCCTCATTTGACCAGATAGAGTGGTGGGGCAATGGCTGAATTCCTACATTCCCATCTCCCAGGCCCAGAGGGGCCAACAAGCCTCTCCAACTGGACTTCTGAGCCCGCACCACAAACTTTATTGTTCTTATTGTTCGTGCATCTTCTCTCCTTTTTCAGTCACTGCTGGCACCTTGTATCCCATCTGCTGCATTTCCTCCGATAACGTGCACATTATTACAATGCACATGCAATACCCTAAACCAGTGGTTCCCAAACTGATAGGTCACTGCCCACCAGTTGCAACCAGAAACGGTTGATTCCCCTTTAAGGGGAATGGCCCTGAAATCTGCAGTAGCAAAACCTTCACAAAATCAGCAAAATCTGATCGTGCTGCCGCCAATCAGGGAAGGGATTTTTAAACTTAGTTGCGGGGATCGCTGTGGCTCTCTGGGGGGTCCAGTGAGCCTGCAACCCCCTCTGCAGCCCTCCTTGGCAGCTCCAAACTGCTGGGGGGGGGGAAGAAAAAAACACTTCCTGTTTTTTTGTCAGGAACCAGAAGTGGTTTCTCTCTCTTTTTTCCAGTAGTTTGGAGCTGCCAAGAGGGCTGCAGAGGGGGTCGTAGTCTCCTTGGACCCTCCAGGTCATGGAGAGCATGATGGCACCCTCCCCTGCCTCCGCAACCACGCAAAGACTTACCGTGCTCCCAACTCCCTTGTAGGAGTTTGGGAAGCACTGCCCTAAACAATCATGGCACTAGGACTAGGGACCAAGGAAAGTTGTGCCCCCAGCCACAGTAATCAACAGGAGACAGTTTCTTGGGTGATCAGTCCATCTTCGGACAGTAGCTGATTGTAGGGTAAGTAGGAAGGTAGCTTAGGGGCCACTCTGGCACGGCTCCTTCCAGCATACTGAGCTCAAACCAACCAAGCAGGCAGTTCCTCCTCGTTTGATGGCTGGGGAGCTGTCTGGATGGGCTGGGAAACCAACCTGGATCTCTGAAGGATCTCATTCGTGCAGTTCCTGTTGCTGTTCCTTTATAATGAGACCCTCACCTGCTGTCGTGTGCCTAAAATGTAAGCTTGGTTGGACAAGGGTTGGCTCCCGGTTCCTCTGACGTGTCTTCCTCCCCCCCCCCCCAGATCCAGGAATGGAACGTGGAAGCTCAGCACCTCATGCCCCTCCAGCCCCCCCTGGTCCCCGAGTTGAGCCACATGCGGGAGGCCCAGCTGCACACCGCGGAGGCCTCGCTCTGGAGCGTGGTGGCCACGGTGCAGGCCATGGAGAGGAAGATCGACCTGCTGGCCACCCGGCTGCTCAGCCTGGAGGGGCGGTCCGGGACGGCCGAGAAGAAGCTCTTGGACTGCGAGAAGACCGCGATGGAGTTCGGCAACCAGCTGGAGAGCAAGTGGGCTGTGCTGGGAACCCTCATCCAGGAGTACGGCCTGCTGCAGAGGAGGCTGGAGAACATGGAGAACCTGCTGAAGAACCGGAACTTCTGGGTGCTGAGGCTCCCCCCAGGCTCCAAGGGAGAAATCCCCAAGGTCACTGTCACCAGAAAGAGGAAAGGGGGGCATCTGGGAACTGCTGAGTGTGGGGTTCTGGGGGAGAGGCAAGTCAGCTCAGGGTTTCTTGGGGATAGAGGCCGGCAGGCTGTTCTCGGGGGCTGGCAGCCGCCAGCGTGACTGAACGTTCCTCTTTTCCCCAGATGCCGGTGACGTTTGTGGACATTGCCGTGTACTTCTCCGCTGAGGAATGGAAAAACTTGGCTGAGTGGCAGAAGGACCTGTACAATAACCTCGTGAAGGAGAATTACGAGTCGCTGCTCTCCCTCGGTACAGTCACACCAGCGTAGTCACATTTACAACATTGGAGTGCTTAGAGCATTTCATGTCACAGCTCTGTAATTCTTACAACAGCCCTGTAAGGGCTGATTTCAGATAGAACTGAGGCAGAGAGAGAGATGTTCTGTGCCGGCCTCTCATTTCCCCTCTCCCTACTTTCCCCAGGAGCAGATGTTAAGGGTTCCAAGCCAGAGGCACAGCCCCGGATTGAACAGGGGGCAGACTCCTGCATTCCAGAGCACCAGAACTCCAAGGAGCGGGAGATGGCTGCAGATCCTTGTACAGGTAAGGAAACCTGGTCTCCTACAAGAAGTATTGTGTGGGCATGTGGAAGCCAGTCTTTTCTGCAGGAACTCCCTTTTAACCCCATCATATATGCTGGTACAGGGCTGAACCACTGTATTCAGGTCCTCTTATGGATTAGGATCTGGCTGAAGATCAGGAACAATGAGTGGATGTCAATGGGCAATTTTCACAAGGGAGAGAGGTGAAATCAGTTTTATCAACTGTGTTCCTAGAAGGGGGAAAAAGGCTTTGCAGGAGCCTGAGCTCCTGTGTAAAGTACCCCCTTGCTTTTAGAGCCATTCACGGCTGAGGGAGCTGTGGCTGTCCATGAATGGCTCTGAAGAGGAGGGAGAGGCACCGCTTTACACAGGAGCAGAAGCTCCTGCAAAACTTAGCATTTTGCCCCCCTTTAGGAATGCCACTGCAGTGCAGGCTGCAGCCCAACCACTGGGAAGATCCTTGTTCCCCTCCCCAGCTTCGAATTGGAAAGGTGGACTCACTGCTCTTCAGAGGACCTCTTAATTCTCTCTAAGACAAGGACAAGGATTCTAGAAGAGGAATCCAGTCTGAAATCAGTACCAGTGACTCCTTAAAGTGTCTGATGTCGATGTGGCTCCTTTGTTCTTCGTCTCTTTCATGTGCGATGAGGTGAGGCATTGGAGCCATTGGTTCACATCTGCACGGAACAGTATGTTCACTTAGTATTTTGAAATAGTGTTTTGGAGAGTTTAGAATTACTGAGGACGCAATCCTAAACTGGAGTTAGGCCGGCACAGTTAGGCCAGCAGGGTTTGGCCGGCACAAGGGCCACCGTAACCAGTGGTGTCATTCAAATGATTTAGGAACAGGAACTCACTTTTGATTGGCACTTGTCGGGAACCCGGAACCAGCCACGGAGCCCGTTAGGATCCGGAATGCCCATTCTGGTCCGTTCCCCCTGAATGACATCATTGCCTTCGCCCCCCTAGGAATCCGGAGTCGCTCCCTTTAACCCTCTGAGTGCCGGCCAACCAAGAAGAAAAGCTCTTTGCAGAGGAATTGGGAAGGGGGAGGAGGGAGAGTGAAGTGGGCGGAGTCAGCCCTAATTTTAACTAGTGGTACTGAGTTCCCCCGCGTTCCCCCTGCATGACATCACTGACCGTAATGTATGTTTGGAGCACTCTCAGAGTCAGAGAGGCCGGCATAGACATGTGCCATCCCCTTTGACTCTGAGAGTGGTCCAAACGCACTTTACGGTGGCCCTTGTGCCGGCCAGACTTTGCTGGCCGAACTGTGCCTAACTCCAGGTTAAGATTGCGCCCTGAGACTTCGCCGTTCTAACGAAAGGCTGATGGGGAGGGCGCTGAAGCTCAGGGATTGTGACCTGCCCACGTTCATGGCAGGTTCCCGGTAAAATTTGCACCCAGCACTTCCCAGCTCATGTCCATATCACTTTGCCGCATGGCAGCATTTTTTGCACCACTCATCTCAGAGATGTTCTTTCCCTCTTTGCTTCCCTTAACAGAGTCTTTGATGTCCACACCTGACATCTTGACCCGGATCAAGCAAGAGGAGCCTTTTGCTGGCGGAGGGCAGTTCCCGGAGGAGAGAGGAATCTCTACAGACCCCTGCGGAGGTGATGCAAAGAACTGCTGGATTGTATTGCAGGAGGAAGGTTGTCCTGGGACCCCATACTGAACCCATTCTGTTTTTGGAGAATCCAGGACAGCTTCTTGGCTGGCCTTTCTTGTCTCTTCTGGCTGATATTTGTCTTGCCCTAAGTTTGCTGGGAAATTCCTCTGTGCGGGCCCCATGGCGGTAATTGGGAGCTGCACAAGATGCCAGCAAAGTCTGGGACAGGTTGCAGAAACCTGGGAGTTGCCCTTCCCAGCTCAGTGTCTCTTTGCAGCACAACAGACGAAAGGCACTGCCCTGTTGACTCGGTCCAAGCGGAAAGGTGCTGGCTGGCTGGGGGTGGTGGTGGCTCCTAGCAGTCTGGATCTTGTGCTTGCCCTCCTGCATCAGACCATGGTCCCCCAACCAGTTGTCCCCCAAGGGCCAGCTCATGTCCATGGTGCCCTGTGAAGCTCTGGAGCTTTGTCGTTTCCAGTGCTGCCTTAGCATGCTGTTCCCTGCTTACCACCTTAAAGCCTGCCTGCTGTGGACCCCAGGCCTGCTTCTGGCCCGCTTGGACTGGCAGCCAGCTCTCCTGGGTCCCAGAACCTGGCTGCTTGGAGCCTGTCCTTGCTGAGGCCTCACAGCAGGCAGGTCAGGCTCCTGGTCTTCCTTCCAGAACGGGTCAATCTAGGGACTTTGTGATGCCTGCTAGTTCTGCTCCTGGAGAGCGTTCAGAGGCCTGCCTGTGGACCCAGCTCACCAAGTGGCAGCGGCGTCCCCAGCCCTCAGCTCCTCTGTCCAAGCCTCAGAGTCCCTGACAGAACTATGGGAGGCCTCGCTGGCCATTCCCCTTGTGGAGGGGAAGAAAAAGGAATGGGGGAGAGTGCGGGGCCTTCTCAGCACTGACTCCAGTGGAGGGAAGAATGGAAAGCATTTCAGGATGTTTGTTCTCGTTATGGGGGCTGGCATGTCTTCGTATCTGCTACTGGCATGTTGTCGACAGTAGACAGAACTTGTAGAGTTTCCTCAGTTTTGAATGGAATTAGCCAGTCCTGCCACCAGAATCCAGCTGCTCTCTTGCGATTGTATTGTGGTTCTGCTACAGGGGATGGACTTGCACGCCACCAGTAACTTTTCCCTTTGCCAAATTTCTTTTTGTTCCTTTTACAGGGACTGAGGCTCTCATTTCCGCCCACGACTTTTTGTCGTGGATTAAGCAGGAGGAGGAGCCGTGTGTCCGGGACCACTGGGAGACAGCCGAGAGGGACATCCTTTCGGGCCCTGGCACAGGTGAGCAGCCACAGGGAGGGGCCAGAGATAAGTGGTAGAACAGGGGCTTTTCATCTCATGAGGAGTCTCCATCAGGAGCAGGGCCTTCTCTGGAATGCTGTTGTCCCTGCTGGTCTTGGGAAAGCAGAACAACTTGTTGGCCATTGGAGAACTGCCTGTTCTATTCTTCTCTCTGTTGCATCTTCTGCTAAGTGTTTACTTCATTATATTTTATTTTTAATTTGTTTTTAATTAAGAGCGCAATCCTAAACTGGAGTTAGGCCAGCATAAACTAAGCCAGCAAAGTCTGGCCAGCACAAGGGCCACCATAAAGCGTTTCTGGACTACTCTTGGAGTCAGGGAGGATGGCTCACATCTGTGTGTTGGTCTCTCTGATTCCGAGAGTGGTCCAAACAGACTTTACGGTGTCCCTTGTGCTGGCCAAACTTTGCGGGCTTACCTTATGCTGGCCTAACTTAGTTTAGGATTGTGCCCTAAATGTTTGATTTTTTTATTATTGCTTTGATATTTATGAATGGGGTTTAAAATTCCATGTGCAGTGTACATGTACATAGAAGCCATTGCTTTGTGCAGAATGCAGACTCCTGGGAATCTTATTCCCTCTGCAAAGAAAGCAAGGTTCTAGTCCTCCAGTTTGCAGAAGTTGCTTTGGGCCTTGTGGACACGATTGCTTGTCTTGGTCACTTGTGGTCCCTTGACTCAGTTTCCCCTCTGGATTCTTGATTGGTTCATGAGGCAGGGTGAGTGGCTTCTCGTTCAGGCTGCTTCTCACTTGCTTCTCATTTTCAGATGTGGTGTGGTGCAACCTTCCCAGGCAGACACAGTGAATGTGGTTTGCCTGGCTGAAAGAGAGGAGTTCCTACATTTAAACTATGGGTGGGATGATGGCTCCACTTTTACTTTTTACATTAGTAAATTAGTTTTCAGGTATGATTTCAGACATAAAGTAGGGATTAGATGGGGTGGGATTGCCTATTTTATATTATAAATGTCTAAATTGAAGACATTTTAGGGGAAATGATATATTATGCTTAACTCTTCATGATTTACAGGATGTCTACGTTCTTCATGATGGGTTTTCTTTTATGCTGGTCAGAGACAGTAAATAAAGATGTCTGCCTGTAATTTTGATGGTTTGTGGCTGATTTTTTTCCTCTTTCCCAGCTCCGCTGGCTTTATTTGGTGGTTTTACTGCTGCTGTGTGTGTTTAGTTGGATTGGACTGTTTTAAACTTCATTGTACACACAACAGTGCAGTCACAGGTGACTCTAGAGAGAAAGACCAAATTCTGTGGGCACAATCCTAATTTGGGGTTAGGCTAGCACAGCTAGGCCAGCAACGTTTGGCCGGAACAAGGGCCACCATAAAGCACGTTTGGACCACTCTCAGAGTGCAATCCTAAACTGGAGTTAGGCCAGCATAAGATAAACCAGCAAAGTTTGGCCAGCACAAGGGCCAAGACTGGGCCACCCGTGTTTGGACCACTCTCGGAGTCAGGGAGAGTGGTCCAAACATACTTTACAGTGTCCCTTGTGCTGGCCAAACTTTGCTGGCCTAACTGTGCCGGCCTAACTCCAAGTTAGGATTGCGCTCTGCGTCCGCGTGTGGAGGTTCGCAGATTAGCCCCCGGCTGCTTCCTCGGTCCCAAGTTGCTGAGGGGAATCAACTCTGGCCTCTTTTCTCTTTCTTCCAGCCGGCAGTGGGATGGCGGTCAAAGCTGAGGAGCAGCGCCATCTGGGAGAGGAGCCAGCCAGGCCTGGGGAGCCACTCTTCCAGGGGGAGCCGCCCCCTTCTGCAGCGGTGGAAGCCTACGCCGGCCAGTGCGGCCCAGCCCCGCAGTCCCTGAGCCCGGCCAGGAGCAGACCGGGTAAACCCCTCGAGTTAGGCAGCGAGCTGCAGAGTGCCTTTGTGCCTCAGGGCCCGGCCGACCGGCCTCACGGCTGCAGCGAGTGCGGCAAGATGTTCGGCGTGAAGAAGAGCCTCAAGGTGCACCAGCGCAGCCACCACGGCCAGGAGCGCCCCTACGAGTGCGCCGAGTGCCGGAAGAGCTTCAACTGCCACTCGGGGCTGGTGCGGCACCAGATGACCCACCGGGGCGAGCGGCCCTACAAGTGCGAGGAGTGCGGCAAGTGCTACAGCCGCAAGGAGCACCTCCAGAACCACCAGCGCCTGCACACGGGGGAGCGGCCCTTCCAGTGCCCCGTCTGCGGCAAGCGCTTCATCCGCAAGCAGAACCTGCTCAAGCACCAGCGGATCCACACTGGGGAGAGGCCCTACCAGTGTGCCGAGTGTGGGCGGAGCTTCCGCTACAAGGAGTCCCTCAAGGACCACCTGAGAACTCACAGCACGGAGCCCCCGGCCCCCCCGGCTCCTGGATGCGCTCCCTTGACGCCAGCACTGTGCCGGGAAGGGAACCTTGGTCACTTTGCCCACCGGACTCCAGGCTCTGTTCCACTCGTTCCTGGCTCCCCAGCCCCGGGGCCGAGTCCGGCACCACCAATCCTGCCTGCATGGGGGGAAACCACTACAAAGACAGCTGGGTGTGGGGCAGGGAGGGGCTTTGCATGAGACCACGCCCTAAGTGGGAAGCCAGGCTGGTGCTGCAGAAGGGGCAAGACCCCCTGCACTGCCGCCAGAACACAGGCAGGTGCCAGTGCAGGGTGGCCTCCCTTTGGCTGTTGCATCCTGAGCAAGCAAACGAACAGACTCTGGGCGGGGGGCCTGTCGAGGTGGCCTGTCAGTGCCCCCCTCCCCGTCAGACAAAATCACCAGACTTGCGAGGAGCATTGGGACTCTCATGACTTTACGTAAAAGTGTTTTTGGCCCTCGTGGAGGTCTGAAAACGTGGTGGCAGCTTGTGTGTGCGTGTGCACGCGCGAAGGGCTCAGCAACCGAACTACAAACTGACGTGCCCCACATCTCTGAAACGCGACATGTTGTGCGTAAAAGGACTGATTTGCAAGGAATGGGGCCTGCTTTTGGCGGGGTGTGCCGTGAGAGCTTTGGAGTGGCAGCTCTTGGAATGGACCGTCAACCCCAGCAAGAATGCTGCATCTGCTGCCCAGCTCGGGTCGCCAGTTTGTCTTGCCCGCCTCACACTCCATGGGACTCATTTGAGCTGCAGCTCTCCGAATGGGCCTCCCAGCTCTCTCTTCTCTTCCCTCAGTGCCTGCTTCCATTCCCGGCCTCCAAACTTCCTGGCCTTTGCTGCAAGCACCTTCTCCCGTCCTCACCCCCGTTCCTGAGCCCAGCATTCCTCTACCTGTGGCAAATATATTTATTCGTTCTCGCCTCTCCTTCTTCCCCTGCCGCCGCTATGATTTTTAAATTCCTTTTTATCTCTTGAAGATGCAGCCCGCCTCTTGTTTAAAAAACACACGATTGTTTCCAGGTGTAGTTTTGTATGAAAGGTGCAATGCAAATAAAGACAAAACAAAAAGGAAAAGAAAAGCTGTCTGGGTTGCATTTTTGATCACCTGTTTCCTGGAGCGCACTTTGGTGTTCAGAAAGCCCCACTGAGCTTCAGGAAGGCTACGCAGGTTTTTGCAGTCCTATCAGACTGCAGCCAAACATAAAGGTTTCTAACTGTGCAATGACCAGTTTTCTGAGAATGTTCACCTTAGGTGATTCCTGGTTAATGGTCTGTGTGAATGTGATCAACATACATTTGATGTGCCACAAAGTCAGTCTTTGGAAGTTTAGGATGATCAACATGTGCTTGGTGAACGAAACTAGAAATTCCTAATTTTTGTGGGAGAGAGGGCCAGTAATCTCCCACATAGCTGTTATAGTCTGGGCCAAAAGATATGCAACCCCCAACTTCTTCCCATGGAATAAATTGGGCAACCATGCACGAGGACTCTGTTCTTTTCTGCAACCTGGAGGTTTCTGCGATTGGAGGCTTTGGGGACAGTGAGTGGGGTGATAAAAATTTCATAATCTCCTGCCACCCCTCTGCCACCTGGCATTCCATTCACCACCACTGGTGATCAATCCTTCAGATGCAGTGTTGGCAGAGTGGTGCAGACCTCCCCACTGGCGCTGCTTACTTTCACCAGGTGTCACAACGTGCCTTACAGTACGTTTGTGACACCTTCCACCTGCACAGCAGCTACTGTGCTGGCAGATCGTTGCCTTAGGATTGCACTCTCAGTGATGAGGGCTGTAAATTGCTATTTCTAGAATTGCACAATGCTATAAAACTAATTAGGATCCTAACGAATGAATACCAACACAGTGCCAGTCAAATAAGGGAGTCTGAGTGCTGTACATATAAATAAAATGCATAGCAGTTTGGGTGTACAAAAATAAGTTACTTTAAGTCTTCAGTGACTTCATTTTTTAATCCTTAACATTTGAACAACGTAACTGAAGTATACACGATGGCATTATGTCAAAATATTTATAGGTATCCCAATAAAAATAAATGTCAACTAAAGCTGTGGATTTGTTTGAACATAAGTGTTGGTCAAATACTGACCACTGCCCTTACTGGACAGTCAAGATCACATTTAACACTTACCTTTTTTCTTTTAAATCCCCAGGTGCCTTTCTGCCTGGCAGTTGTCCAGTGATACACTCAATTGAGGTGATAGGATTTGGCCCTAAATTATCTGCAGTGAGGGTGCAATCAGCGGTGGCATTCAGCCAGTACACTGGGCGGGACTTACCTTTGACGGGCAGTCGCGTCCGTTGCCGGGGCAGGAAGGAAAGTGGCGGAACGCGCCGTTCCGCAACGGGCGGACTG
>JAJKFI010000119.1:1077684-1104823 GCA_029204185.1 Lerista edwardsae
GACTGCCCATCAAAGGTAAGTCCCGCCCAGCGTACCGGCTGAATGCTGCCACTGGGCGCAATCCTAACCAACTTTCCAGCACTGGGGTAAGAGAACAAACATTCCCTTACCTTGAGAAGGCCTCATTGACTGTTCCCCAACTGCAGGATGCAGCACATGCCCCAATGGCACAACTATGTCAGTGCTGGAACGTTGGCTAGGGTTACGCCCTAAGTTATATCCTGCTTTATGGATACATGCAAAAGGCCATACATGCAATCCAACAAGGTCCTAAACAGCTAAACTTTTTTAATTAAAGTTGAAAAAAGTGAAATAGAAGCCAAAGGAAATTATGCCATCAGGTTTCTGGGAAATGGATACATATTTGGCATGTACTTTTGGAATCATACTGACCCTCCTAGATATCTTTTGGCAGAAACCTTGTGACAGTGAGACTTTGCAAAATCTTTCATAACTAGATAATAGATAATTAAGTATCACCATATGATTGGAAGGCTGTATTGTTCTTCAGTGAATGTTATTCGAAGAATGTAGTTTGTAACTGTGTATGAAAAGCAACTCCCTACAAGGGAATCATTGAGGTGCAGCAAGCAGCAAGGCAAAGCTTTGATTCAGTCTGTAAGTGTTACAATTTGGTTTACAGTTTAAAGAATAAAGAACCTTAACATCTTCTGAAGAGTCTTATTTGACTGTTAAGCAATACATCAGGATTTCACAGACTCCTCTCCATCACCCAAATTAGGCTGTCATGAATCCTGAACCTCCAGAAAATCCCTAAGCCAGCCTGAAGGTTGTGCAGATTCTGAGCAACAGATATTGGGGCGCAAGCCAGACTCCCAACGTGCCTTGCCCGACTCAGAAGGGCCACCTCTGCCAGAAGCGACTGTGGCCATCAGGTGTCTAGTGCAGTGATGTCATTCAGGGGGAACGGACCAGAACGGGCGTTCTGGATCCTAACGGGCTCCGTGGCTGGTTCCGGGTTCCCGACAAGTGCCAATCAAAAGTGAGTTCCTGTTCCTAAATCATTTGAATGACACCACTGGTCTAGTGGGACAACATTGACATGACTAGAGGTGGCGTGGGAGACACACAAAATCCATCCTCCACAGAACAAGGGAGTAGGGTGGGGTGTGTCCTTGAATCCAACCAGAACCACAATGTCCAGGACAGCTTTTTTTTTTTTAACCCTTTGCTTATCCCTCAGGGAGTGATTGTGGGTCCAAGCCTATCCAACTTTTCAGGGCTGTGCCACTGGGGTGTGTGCTGCATTTGAAGTGGGGGAGCAGTCGCAAACTTCTCAAAGTAAAGGAACATTTGTTCCGTTCAGGCGACATTGCAGCTGCATCAGTGCTGGGACGTTGGGCAGGATCGGGCCCTTTAACTGGCAAAATGGTGGTGCTCCTCCTTCCGCCACTACAGCCCGGCTGCCCCATTTCTGGAGGCTCCTAGAAGCTTAAGTGGGCAGTCCACCGCATGGAGCTCCAGCAGTTGCACCTTAGAGGCTGGTGGGTGATCCAGCCAGTGCTCTGCAGTGGGGGGGGGGCGTCTTTAGAAGGGGAGCACAGAGACTACAAGCTAAGAGCGTTTTCTAGCGAGAAGACAAGGACAGGTCCCTTTATCACAGGACCGCCACCCCCACACTCACGCATGCGCACTCCCCTGGGTGGCCAGTCGGGGCGGGCCAAGGATGTTGGATAGGCGGGCGGGCGGGCGCGCGCTGCCCTTCAGCCTCCACTGCCGTTGGTCCAGCTGCTCGTGCCCCAACCGTGGCCGTTTAACCGCCAGGCCAGGTGCACGCAACTCTACGTCACGACGCCTCAGGAGACAGAGCCGCGCTGGTTGGCTGAGCTCCCCAGGGCGGGTCTGCTTGGGCGAGAAGACGCCTGCCCTGACCAGCGAGTCAATTTCCCTCAGACTTCTCGCCTCAGCGCTTGCGGAGCAGCCCGACCGCCGCCTTCCCCACTGCCTGGAGGTGTCTCCCGAGAACTTTCTGAGAACTTGCGGCGGCGGCTCCTCCTCCTACCCCAAGCCCTGCGGGACTTCCTGCCGTCGTCAGTGCCCCGCAGGCGCCGCCAGGGGGTGGGAATATAATAGTGGAAGGTCCGCGTTTGAGCCAGGAGGCGCAGCGCCGGGGCTGAGGGCGCGCAAGGAGCAGGAGCTAAGCCGGAGCCTCTCCCCTCCTCGCCGTGCACTTCGACAGGGGCGAGGCTTCCCCCCACCCATCCTTGGAGCGCCATGCCTGGAAGCGGCGGTGGCTCGGAGGTAGGTCGGAAGTTGTCCCGCTGCAGCTTTATCGGGGCGGGACGCTTGGCGCTCAGGGGCTCGCAGCGTCCCCCGGCTCTGCTACGCATGCCGTAGAACGAGCCCTAAAGGACTGTGAAGCGTCGGACCCTTTAATGACCCCCACAGTCCCCTCAAGTGGAAACCAAGCACGGCTGGCTGGGCTGGAACGTTCCCATCGAATCATAGAGTTGGAAGGGACCTACAAGGTCATCTAGTCCAACTCCTTGAGGTGCTAGTTTTCTTCCTGCGGGTAGCAATGGCGTCCCTGGGGGGGGCAGGGCGTGAAGTTTTGCAAGGCACCTTAAACCTTTCCATGCAAACCACACATCTCCTTCGCCACTGTAGCCTGTCCTCACGGCGAAAGCATTTAATTGGCAGTGAAAGGACTTGGCAAAATATGCCTGTGGGGGAGTCTGGGAAACTGAAAAAGGGTCACAGTTAAGAGTTAGTTTTCCAGGCTGATAGGCCGTGGTCAAATAGATTTATGGTCACCAACATTTCTCCAGGACTGGCCTAAAGCCAGTGTGACCAATGTCATCACATGGGGCCCCACATCAGCGCAGTGAGCATATTGCCTCCTGCTGCAACCAGGATCTCTATGAACTATAACTCGGGGGGGGGGTGAGCAGAGCAGCCCCAACTTTCCTAAGGGAAAGTTGCCTTACCAGGGTCAGGGTCCAACAGCAGCACAGCCGCTCCAGGACCAGCTGGAATGAAAAAAACCTGGACAGAGAGGCGAGAAGGTTGGAGGCAAAGGCGGTTGGCAGCTGAAAGGGAAGAGAGCTGACTTATCAGCTGGATCCTGCCAGCCAAATGTGGCTAAGAGAGGACCAGACCGCCCTGATTATCACTAAGGGAGTTGGAAGAGTCTTTCTGGAATTGGGTCAGAAAGAATTGGACAGCCTCCCTTTGATTAAAAAAGCCCCAAGCTGGCAGGCCAGATAGCAGAGCACATCACTGAGGGGTTAGAGCGCCAGTCCTGGTTAGGGGTGTGTGTCAGACAGCAGACCCAGAGACTATGGCAGTCTTCCCACACCACAGAACTCCGTCCTTGTGGAGGCCATCCACCAGACTGATAGCAGCTGTGGTGGCAACTCTCTCTCCCCCTCTCTCTCACACACACCCCCACGGGACAGACTAGGCCAATCTTGTAAACTGGGGCGCATCAAGTGCCAAGAATACCTCCTCCCCAATTCCAACTGATTCTGATCCTGTGAACTCATCTCCCTTGCTGAACTCTCATCTCTGCCCAGAGTTCCACCCACTAGCACCATTGCATAGTGGTGGGCAGGCAAATCGCCTGGAGAGACAGTGGGGTAGTGATGCCTACCGTCAGCACAGCCCTAGTGAAGTCTCTTGGATCATCGTGGGGAGGCACACAGGCATCACTCCCCATTGTGAGCCCCTGGAGGGTCCTGCAGAGGGCCTGCCTGCCCGTCCAGCACAAGAGGTGGCCAGGAGAGCAGAGTTTGCTGATCCTAAAGGGGATCCTGTGCTTCTGATGCTAGGCTGTGGCTTGGTTGACCTGGCAGAGAAGGAAACTACCAGGAGGTAAGGAAATCATTCTGGTTTGTACTTTGTTAAATTTGACATGGTGGTTTTACTTTGCTGTTTTGTCGTTCGCTGTATTAGCCTCTCCATGTCTGATATGAAAAAGTGAGGTATAACTCTTTTAAATGGCCATGTTCTTAAATGAATTGGACATGGGTACC
This sequence comes from Lerista edwardsae, assembly GCA_029204185.1. Taxonomy (NCBI): domain Eukaryota; kingdom Metazoa; phylum Chordata; class Lepidosauria; order Squamata; family Scincidae; genus Lerista; species Lerista edwardsae. The sequence goes on from JAJKFI010000119.1 coordinate 1,081,680, forward strand.
TCTTATGCATGGCCTCTGTTGCTTATTTAGTCAAGAAATGCACGTAGATTATTTTCACCGGCTTAATGGAAACTGGACATTGTGGATGTAAATTCATGGCAGCTGATATCTGATCAGTGAGTGGAATGATTTGTTCTGCTCCTGACCTAGAAGTGTTTCCTCTTCCAGGCATTGGTGAGGTTTGAGGATGTCGTCGTTCCTTTCTCCAGGGAGGAGTGGAAGATATTGAAGGAGTGGCAAAAGGAACTGTACTGGAAGGTGTTGAAGGACACCTACAATGCTTTGCTCTTTGCAGGTAGGGAGAAATTGCGGCTGAAAAAAGAACTTTGTGAGGATCGTGGCTCGGTTTTCTATGTATTAGAAACTGCAGTCCTGTTTTGAAGCAGCATCTTGTTCTTGCATTATAACTAGGGGTTGGGGTTTTTTTGTTACACAGCCAAAAAACACAAAACACCACATTTTGGTGTTTAAGATGTTTTCCAGAAATTAAAAAAAGGTTACTTTTCAGATTAGAGATAATAATCTGGCTAAATCTGCGGATACTATATCATCTGCCTGGTACACTTTTAAAGCATTTAAAACTAATAAAAATGAGAACTTGGAATGATAATTTAGAATAAAAACACATAACACGTCAATTAGCTATTTTAATCAAGAATTTAAAAAAAAACACACATCCCTAATTATAACTGAAAATGTTCTGAAGACCAAGTGATTTGCTGCCATGACTGATTTCGCCAAATTAACCTAAAAAGTGAGACTTCTGATTGGAAGAGATCACTTTACATTTCCAACTTGGATTGACCTTGGGCAGAAGGTCTGGTCGAGAGGGTTAAAGCTGCAGCTTTCAGTAAAGCAGAAACCACCGGAAGCTTCCATGTGTGGCAGACCTTCAGAATGTGGCTGAATGAGCCATCTCAGCTGCCTGTGAAAGGGGGAGCTGTGCTAGATGGCCAGTTGCTCTTTGCAAAGAAGCAGATTATCAGCCGGTGGAAGGCAATCATGCGGCGAGAAAGGAGGACTGGACGATAAACATGTCATCTGTATGTAGTTCTTGAAAGATTAGAACTTTGTTTGTGATTTGTAAAAACCCTTGCGGTTTAGAAAATGCCTGCCTGTGTAAACTGCCTTCAGCTAAAGTCAAAGGAGCAATCTGATGACCAAGAAAGGCGGTATATAAATGCCTATTATTATTATTATTATTATTATTATTATTAATAATAATAATAATAATAATAATAATAATAATAATCTTTTTTCAGACTACAAAATAAAGTGTTGCTGGGTTGTTTGGGTTGGGGGTGATGGGTGTGGCAGACAGGATAGATCAGGGGTATGTATCAGAGAGTGGGCCGAATAGCATCATGGTGCCAGCTGAGGGCTGGAAGTGACACCATTAAGCAGGAAGTGATGTCATGAAGCAATTGATGGCCAGAAATAAGCACTTTGCAATAACAAAGGCACTTATCTGCAAATGACAGAAGAGAAAATATGTAAATCTTTTTTTTTATTTTTAAGATATGGGAGAGCCCAATTATGCGGACTGCCCTTTCAGCAGTGCTGTTTCTGCCGAGGCATCACTTTGCAGATCAGCTGCGAAATGATGCCTCAACAGAAGTGGTGTTAATGAAAGGGTGGCCCATGTGAATTCACTGTTTTTCTGAAGAAGACTTGGAGAGAAAGGGGGAGAGGGTGAAAATATAGACATAAGAAGCTAAAAAATAAAGTCATCTTCATTGGTTTTATTATGCTTTCTCCTAATTCTTGTCCTTTCCCCTCCCTTGTGCCATGAGGAGGGCGTCCGGTCACCAAGTCTGATGTTCTAGCATGGCTTGAACAATGTGAACATCAGAACTTCAAAGGAACTCGCAAATCCAGAAATGGTGATTCTTCTGACAGTTCTTGTGCATGTGAGTGAACATAAACAGAACAAACATTCTACTCCTACCTAAATTCCCATGAAGCAGCACCAGCATGGCCACTGCTGTATCCCACAGAGGATTTTCAGCTGCTGGAGGTCTCCTCGGGGTACAGGAATATTTGTCCCCTTGCCCTATAGTAGGCCCCAGCAGCAGTTATGGGGCAACTCAGACCCGTGGCAGTTCAGTCTCTGGCATAGGTCCATGTTGCTCCATTAAGGTGGATCAGATCTAGGACAGGGGCTTGGAATTTGGTGTTCATTACTGCCAATTCTGCCCCCTTCTGGGCCTGATGCCTTCCTCCCTGTCCTGTACATCCCTCTCCCCACCTGCATGGACTTACCTGCTTTGGTAGGTGTCCATGGGTCTGCCGGTGTGTGGAGGCCGCTCCAGCCCCCCCAGCCGTGGGCTAGTAGGACACCTCATTGGAGGCTGCCTTATGACTGCCATAACACTAGTTATGTCAGCAGGGGAGGGGAATAGAATTGAGCAATAAAAATCCAGCTGCTTATGGTATGTGATTATAATACTTAATGCAACCAAGTTCTTGCTTTCTTAATACACTTGAGCAGGTGAGTGATTGCAACCGCTCTGATGAGGAGTTTTAACAGCAAATCATTCTTTATACCTTTTTCTTGGATTGTAGCCATTCTCTCTTGTGGAAGCACTCCTGGGAGTCTAATCAGGTTCACTTGTATCATCACTGAAAGACCCCAGAATGTTTTTTTAATGGATAAACATTAGGGATATGAGTTGGCAAAGAGAATGTACCATTTCCAGCTTCACGATTTTGTTGCTCACATTAGTGTGTCTTTTAAAGGTAAAGGTTTCCCCATGACCAAATGGTCTAGTCGTGACCAACTGTAGGGGGCGGTGCTCATCTCCATTTCAAAGCCTGTAGAGCCGGCATTTTGTCCAAGGACAAGCTTGCGTGCTCATGTGGCTGGCATGATTATACGCCATAGCGCACGGAATGCCGTTACCTTCCCACCGAAGTGGTCCCTATCTACTTGCATTTAGGTGCTTTTGAACTGCTAGGTTGGCAGGAGCTGGGACAAGCAATGGGAGCTCACTCCGTTGCGCAGTCTTGAACTCCCAGCCTTCCGGTCGAAAGCCCAGCAACAGCGGATTAACCCACTGCGCCACCATGTCCCTGTGTGTCTTTTAGTGGGTTCTTTTTAGATGGGTAATAATTTCCTATTTTCTCTTTACCACAGCAGACAACCAGGTTGCAGAGATGTGCCATGAGGAATACGCTGAGGATGTGGGGCTTTTCACATCTGAGGACATCACAGCCCAACATGGCAATGTGGGGGAAGCCCCTGAGCATTTGCCCACATCAGGAATGTGGCAAGGAAGCACTGTGAGAGCCGAATCTCTTTCACACACTGAATACAGAAAACGCATTCAGGAGCTGGCCAGATTTGCCTATTCCCCAAGGACTGTCACAACATCAAAGCCATATGAGTGCGGTCTGCGGGGTGAAAGGTTCCAATTGAAAGGGCTGCCTCAAATACACGAACAGGTCAGCACAAAGAATGTGTCTGTTCACTGTCCTGAATGTGGGGTGGGCTTCCAGAGCAGCTCACACTTGAGAATGCACTGGAGGGTCCACATTGACATGAGCACGGAAAGTCGGAAGACCCCTTCCTCTCTGGAACCTGGCAAGCCAGTTCCCCTACTTGGGATTCAAGCAAGGGGGAGGCTACACCTCTGTGTTCTCTGTGGGAAGAGCTTCCAAAGATACTTTGACTTTCTTCAGCATCAGAAGGGCCATGATGAGGCAGAGCCCCACCCATGTGCTCAGTGTGAGATTGTCTTTATGTTCCAAAGTGACCTTGAGATCCATGAGGAGAGCCACCTAGAGGAAGTGCTGTGTGAGCATGCTGTATGTGGAAAGAACTGCATTTGTGACATTTCTCTTCAACTACACTTTGCATGCCAGCTCAGGAAGCACAGCAAGTCTGGTTTACAGAGCCATGAGCCATTGCACCAGAAAGCATGCAGTGAGGAGAAACCCTACTTGTGTGGTTTGTGTAAACAGCAGTTCAAATTGAAAATCAATCTGGAGACACATTACATGTATTGCCACAAGGAGTGGGTGCTGAAACATAATTTCAAATGCTCTGCTCAGAACTCTCTCCTGCAGCACAAGAAGGTTCAAGCCAATCAGGAACACACCAAACCAGCCCCTAGTGACAGTAGCAATGGCGTCCAAAATTCTGGTCCCCCATCTTTGCCGTCTTGCACTCTATGCAGTTGCTCCTACTGTGGCAAGTGGTTCGTCTCCAAGTTCAGTCTTCGCAAGCATCAGAAGAGGCACAAACATGGAGGTGCTGTCAAGCGTGACAAAAAAGTAGGCTTCACAGGTGGCTTTGGTGGCTCCCTATTGGCTCACGTGACAAAGAAGCTGCACAGATGTCAGGAATGTGGAATGAAGTTTGTATACAAATGGCAGCTGGTTGCACACCTGAAAGTTCATGCTCAGGAAAAACAGCCTCTGCCTCTTCACCATGGAAACATTTTGGAGCATGGAAGTGATCTTGATAAGCAATGTCAGGTGCACACCAAAAAATGGGCACGTAAAAATGGCAAGCACAGCAAGAGTGCCAGCGTTCATGCCCTTACTGTGGACCAGAGGAGGCGGGCTGAAGAGCAACTTTGTGAGCAGTGTGGGAAAATCTTCAAGAAGCACTACATGCCTCAACACCTGGCATTTCATGCAGGGCTGAGGTACAAGTGCCTTTTGTGTGAAAAGATCCTCTCCTTCCAGAGTGGGATTTCCTATCACCTCAGGCGTCATTGCCAACAGGGAGATTTTGCCCCATGTTCTGATGGCAAGAAGAGAGGTGGCTCCAATTACTGTTTATGCATGATGGAAAAAATCTATGTGGCCCCAGGGCCACCGCTGCCACAGAGTGCAAAGGAGTGCTCTGCTCTGGACAGAGTGCCTCAGCCGAGTGAAGATTTCCCAGCCAAGAGCCTGGGTGCAGAGCGTGGGCAGAGCCTTGGTTCTAATGGTTGTCTTGATGTCCAACCGCACGGCCACTCGGCAAGCAAGCAGGGGGACCAGGCAGAGCAGGAACAGAGCCGTGACTGGAAGTTGGCACTTGACCAATATCAGAATAGCTTCCCAAGGCGTTACAAATGCCCTGACTGTGGGAAGGAGTTTGCCTACATGGCCTTTCTGATGATGCACCGCAAGACACACAAAAGCAAGCAGATCTACCAGTGTGCTGACTGCGGCAAGAAATTTATCAGCAGCTTTTACCTTGGCATACACAGGAAAAAACATGAGAAAGAAAGCGCATGAGACAAGAGAAAGAGTGCGCACCGCATGCTGCCTGGGATATGCTCTAGTTTTCACTGGGCAGGTTGGGGGTGAGATGGACTTGTGTGCAACTTAAAATTTGCATAATCATTGCCTGGTGATGCACATATACAACATATAGGGGTTGTCGGCAAGGCGTGTGGGCAGAGATGGGTTAAGTAAGTTTCACATATAAATCTGCGCCCTCCCTACATACTTGACTTCTGAATGTTCTCTCCACCCAGTCAGCACCAGGCTCCAGCAGTCTTGCTGTGGTTCTGACTGCAAGAGAACAGTAGCTGTAAACTTGTGCCTATTATAAAGAATGTTTGGCATTCTTTATCATGTGTAATAATTTTTGAGTGTATGATGACACTGGCAAAACTCAGGGTTGACTAGAAAAATCATATCTGCGGTAAATTATTTGCTTGCTTGATACGCAAAGTTGAGCAGTCACTCAACGTGTGCTTTCTTGCAGTGAAAGAATGATTGTAATATTTGGTGAGGTTTGGGGCCGTATCAGTGAAGGGAAGAAAAGCGGGGACTGATAGAGAGGTGATGAATTGCAGGTGCTGTAGAATTTTCTCCTTCAAATACCAGCATTTCCGTTTGATTATACTGGGGTGGATCCCTACTTTGGTTTGGATCTTTTGTTGTGCTTGGACACCCTCCTAAAGAACCCTTGACAAGTGTGAAAAGCAGTTTGACCTGACATAGTACTCTGTCACTCAGAAGGAAGAAGCCAAAGACTTCACAGGGCATGTCCAGGCTTATCTTTGGATCAAATGTCTGAAATGTGGTGAATGTTGACCATCCTAATTGACTTGGGTGACTATCAGCCATTGTACTGTGGAATGTTTGGGCTTCTACAAAAAAATGCATCTGTGCTGGTCACCAGTTCTCTTGTGGTAAATATCAGCATTTGCTGTAATGCCTATGTGGAGCCATTCTTTTTACTCCTGAGGTAAATATGCAGGATTTTATAATCTGATATCTAATGTCATTCTGCACAGTGTAGGCATGGATGTGCATATTTCGTCCGTCCACTATGGTGAATGTCACTTGCAGCTCTGGCTGAACAATCAATATGTAAATAAATGTTTTAGAAAAATCCTTCTTCTCCCCTGCTGTATCTCTTGAATGCACCTGTGGAACCAACTGGTGGTGTCCAGTGTATTAAATAGGAAAAAGATGTGCGAGACACTGGATGGGGCCTTAAGATTTCTGTAGCCCCATTTGCCTGAATGGTCTTATTTGGTATAATGCATTTCACTGCCATTCAGTACATGTTGGCTAGACTGAAAGTATGCCATTCCAAATTCAATGCCAAAGGACTTGAATTCTGTACTCTGTGCACATTGACACAAATAAATGTTTACACTAGTTTACATTAGTAATCCAAGTTTTGAATTATAAACAGGCATACAGTTCCTGTCTTGTTTGGTCTAATTAATTAGTGCAGAATTCAGGGAAAGTAGCTGCTGGTGGTAGGAGACAAATTCTGGGCTCAGGTCAGGATATGATATGACTGGCAAAGTCTCTCAAATCCAAAGAGCCTTTCCTGGTTATGAAACCAGGCATCTTTCTCAGCATCCTTCGAGTTGTCAACCCTTTTCTGTACTCTGTCTATTGTACTCAAAAGGATACTGGAATGCCTATTAAAAAAGATAGAGGAACATCAAACAAATCTCTTTTTTTACCTTGAAGTAGCAAAGCCACTGATGCTCCCCTATTTTTAAAAAGGTGTCCTGAGTATCAACGGTTTCAAGTCTCCGTGGTGGCGTCCAGAATAGGGTGGACTTTAAGATCACTCCCAGCTTGAACATTTTAAGGGGAGGACATACTGGCCCAGTCCCAAACCAGCGACATTCCTATTGTTTGCCTTGGAGTTGATGAAGGCAACAGGTGACAGTATTAGAGCATTGTCCTAAATTAAAGGGATGGCAGCTTGAGGACGAGCCTTCTCTGTAACGGCTGCACAAATATGGAATTCCCTCTCAGAAGAATTAAGAACTACACACTCCCTCATGGCTTTTCGGAGAGGGCTCAAATCATATCTATTTCATCTGGCCTTTGGATGATTGTGTGGTGTCTGCCCTCTATCCCTTTGGTAGTGTCATATAGTTGTTCACTCCCCTGGTCAATTGTTTTTTCCACCCTCCAAAAGGCCTGATATGGAGAATTGGGTCTATCTTCACTTGTTCACGCTCTGTGTTCCCATTAATGTTTTAATTGCTGTTTTAATTTTTTTCTTTTTTTTTCTTTGTGGTTACATTGTATTTTGTTTTGTTCTCTGTAAGCTGCCTTGGGCGTTTGCTTCGGCAGGGGAAAGGTGGGGTATAAATTCTTCAAATAAATAAGAAGCAGGAGGGGAATGGGACCTGCTATGGACTGGGTGTTGCCCTTCTATGGCTCCGGTCAGACAAGATTCAGCACATTTGGACACGCAACACTCTTTTGGGATGGTGGCTGTGTAAATGGACAGGGATTGCAGGGACCTTGTCCAGGCCCCGTGAGGAAAGGAGCCAGGCTCACAAGAGTGCAAAGGCTTCAAATGTCATAGCACCTGAAAGTTGGAAGGGGCCTCCAAGGCCATCTAGTCCAGCCACCTGCTAAAAGCAGGAGCATCATCTCTAGAACCTCCAAAAGGGGTATGTGAAGTCTCTGTTCCCTGGTGCTGCTGCTCCCCTGGCTGCGTAAAATTCTGACACTCCAAATATCAGAAACATGTTTAATATTAAAATTGAAATACAATGTAGAAAAAATATAAGTGCCCTACAGATGCTGGTCTTGCAATTGCATACCAAGAAAGAACCGTTATGTAGAATCCCCACCCTCTGACTTGGGCCAATCCTGCTTGGGGGCGGGGAAAAGGAGCCTCCCCTTTGTTTCCCCTCTCTGGGCATTAGCCTGGGGCCAAGAATGTTAGATGACTGGATAAGCCATGATGTCACATTCTTGATGCTTCCGGGACACACAATATGGCTGACTGAGATAATCGCCGCGAAGAAGGAGGGTCGCCGCGGATTCACGAATAAAAATCTCCCTGCACGCGTGTAAAAGTTAATTTCAATGTCTTTAAGCATGCCTGCGTGTTCTGCATACGGGTGTGCGAATTGCTGTCAGAAAAATGGGATTACTTTGCACAGGTATTTAAAATCATTGTGATTCGTTGCTACAGAAAAATATTACTTCATAAAGTAAGCAGCCCTGCACAAACTGAAGTAGATATTAAGAAATTAAAATAAAATAAAAATAAAAATATGTAATATTTTTGAAATTCTGAACATTAACAGAATTTGTTTAATGGGGGGGTGAGTGTAGAAGTTTAAAAAAAATACTCTTAATAGCCTAGAAGTAAAAAAGAATTACTCTCATATTGACAACTACTTGTGTTATACATTGAGAGATTTTGATGTAATTTCCCTACATATTTATCTGATTTTTGCCCACCCTCCCCTTTTTTTCTTTCCTTCCCGTTCACACTTTATTTTTGGTTGTGTAGATTTCAAAAAATAAGTCTGTCAAAACAGTGCAATCTTGAGTTTTAATAGACAGCAAGTGGCATTTCGTCCGGTGTGTTCAGTAATATAATTACGCGGAATTAAACCTTGGAATTGCATATTAACTCATAATTAGGTTACCAATGATGTTTCTCCACGATCACACGTTGTTATTTTCGTAAGTTTGTACTTCAGGAGTAAATTATTAAGTGCTAAACAGTACCAGAAAAGCAATCTGAAATGCTTGGAATAAAGATTGTCTGGGGCACACAAACATGGCCGCTAAGCCCGCCCCCTGGCTTCACTCGATTCCTATCAATTTAACAGGGATGCCGACTCCAGTCAATCAAACCTTCTTGGCTCCGGAGGACACCGCAGCAGCACCACAGAGGTGGGAGGCGGCAGAGCGTCTTCCCTTCCTGCCTGCCAGCAAAGGGGCGGAGTTCCAATGGGAACTGGAAGCGCATGGCTGTGCCACGCGCGTCCTCCTCGGGCAGAATAGAAGCAGCCGCATAGCTGTTGGAAGTAGGGAACAACCACCTTGGTAGGGAACTGCAGCACGCTTCGTGGCCGGCTTCCCTCCTCCCGAAAGACGGAAATAAGGCTGGATCGGGGCTCTGACCTCACGGAGGGCCTTAAATCCCCGCGGCGGACAGACTGACCGAGATACGCAGTGCTCCTAGCCTGGGGGATAGACACACCCCGTGCAGCAGCTGCGACAGCCTCCTCGTTTCAGCAACAGCAGCCAGCAGCTTCGCCCACAGGAGAGCCCCTCCTCCCGCACCGTTGGCCGCCCAGTTCTCGCGCTCCTCTCCGCCTTGAACCGAAGAAGAGCCCTCCTGGACCAGGCCAAATGCCCATCTCGTTTCCTGCATCTCACCAGCCCAAATATAATTTTGGATGTGATGTTTTTAGGCCCTCTGAAGGTCTTAAATTGCTTTTGGCAGGTCAGGGAGGGCACCCAGGCCCTCAGAACATGCTCGGGGTCTTTTCTTTCCTGTGAGTTGCTGGTTGTGAGATATAACACCTATAAGTCAGATGCTTGTAGGGTGGTTTCAACATGGCTTGAAAACTTTGTGGCCTTTCATCTGCGAGTGGTGCTTCCCACACGCCAGTTGTCCTGATGCTGGTGCTACTCTGCCAGCAAGCCCAGCACACACCCTTCTGGGAGAGCAGGCATTGCTTTGAGAGGTACTTGTGGCAGCAGAAGGGGGGGGGGACAAAAACACCCAGGAAGGAGGAAATCCCTTTGTTGCCACAGCAACTTCTTCAGATTTTTGGCAGGCAATACCTAAAGCTTTGACCTAATTTTTAATGGTATTTTAGCTCCCTGACTGGCAGCTTGAAGAAGGAGCCACTTGGGGGTAGGGCCATGTGGGTGTCTATATCATCTCAGTCTTTTCCTCCACAATTGGCCACGCAGAACAGTACTCTTTCCCCGCTGCTGAACTGAAAGAAGTCTTCACCCTCCATCCCTTCACGCAGTGCATGCAAGAAAAAAGAAGGGGAGTAACCACTTGTAATCAGGCACAAGGTCATAAGGTACCAGCTGTAGCAGACAGCGGGAGAAACTTTCTGAGGAGTGATGTCTGGACAGAGGTGGGAGAATGGTTCAATTATCGCTCACTGGAGACCTTCAATCAGAGGCTTGACAGGCACCTGCTGGAGATGGTCTAGGAGGATTTCCTGCTACAGGCAGCGGGTTGGACTAGATGACCTTATAGGTTACTTCCAACTCTTATGATTCTATGAATGACTGGGCCCATTTGCCAGACTTTGAAACTCCCCACTTAAGGGAGGCCTGTAAAGCTTGCAACTTCCTGGGCCATGCACAGTCCACTAGAGACTTCATATATTGCAGTCTGTCTGGGACTACAGCAACAAGGGGGTTGTCAAGCCCATACCACATGGCCAGCAGACCATGCTTTGTGAATCAGAACATCTATCTGCAAGGGTGGTTTAGGGACTCTCAAGGCACCACAAAAGTCTCTTAAAGCTTTCATCGTGGTGAGCAAGAAGGGAGGAGGCTCCCCCAGTTGTTTCCCCAAAGGACACTCTCTGCTCCAAGTGAAATACGGGTTGGAGTGTTTTATTGTCAAAGTACCTCCAGTATCAGTACGTGCTGGCTATTCCCCCCCCACCCTTGACTAAAGTCCACACAGGTAGGTAGGCTTGTGTTTTTTGTAAAAAAAGACTTTATGGAGATATATATGCAAATTAATCCAATAAATGATTTGCATAAAATGCATGAACAACAGTAACTAAGAATCCTCAATTCCCCTGACCCAGAAAGAGCAATCCTACTCACACTAGCTGGTTTGGCACTCATCCACACACCTCACCTCTGTGTTGCACGTGCACTCGAGGCACAAATGCCCCTCTCGTTCAAGCTCACCCCCTACGTCCTTTCACGATGGCCCTTGTGCCTGCACTGGTGTTCGAAAATCGGCTGCACACTGGATGCACATCCATGCCATGCATTACAGAAAGTCACCGCCACTGGTGGGATCAGTGACCTAGAGAACATTTCACGGTCTATGCAAGTATACAACGCTGCAGGGCCCCACCTGCAACCACACAGACACAATGCCACGTTCCACATACTTGCCTCACTGCACCACTCCACACGCCTGTCGGCTCACTTTCTCATTCAGCACTCTCCCCAGATCCAGGCACAACCATCCTTTCCTTATACAATGTGCAATATACCGTATATATTCACATACATGATACACACTCTGGGCCCTCTGTACAGCTGCATGGAGGAAATTCTGGAGCTTGGTGCACGCCCAAGGGGTGTCTCTTGGTTTAAGGTTAGCGAGTGTCCCTCCGCCCCTAGCTGTTGGTCATAAACAGCCTTCTGTGCCTGGACGTAGAGCCTCGGGGGCGGCCTCTGCCTCGGCGGGGGATGCCGTGAGGGCTCCTAGTAGCCAGGCCTGTCTCTCCTCGGCCAGCACTCACTGGGGGTGGTCGAGGGAGCCCCGCTTCGGATTTGAGTGGGAAGAAGAGAGGGGCCGGTTCTGGGGAAGTCTCTTGAGACGGAGCCTCGGGCTCTGGAGGGGAGGTGGCAGGGGCTGGTGGGACGGTCTGGGAAGCCCGCTCCTGCCGGGCAGCAGCCCGCTCACGCCTGGCAGCGGCTCTCTCCTGCCGCAGGCACCTGAGTTCGTCGCGGATGTCGGTCAGGATGCCCAGCAGCCGGAACTGGAGCTCCCTGTCCCGCGCCCGCTCGTCCCGCTGCTGGGCCCGCTCCTCCTGCCACATGGCCAGCTCCTGGTGGTAGAGCTGGTCCCACTGGTCCTCCATGTCCATCAGGCGATGGATGTTAGTCCTCCAGGTCTCCCGCCTGCCCTCCCGCAGGCCGGAGCACCCCAGTCCCCGCGGCAAGGGCTGGGAAGCCGGCGGCTGGTCCATCTGGGGCGATGCAGAGGAAGGCAGGGACTCCTCCGTCAGCGCCCCGACATGCAGGGGGGACCGAGACTGCTGCTCCTCCTCATGCTTCTCCCAGGCGGGCCCCATCAGCCCCCGGGGCAAGGAGCCCATCTCTGCGCTCTGATTGGCGGCTTCCTCTTCGTCCGGCTGCGAGGGGTTGAGCACCCTGCCCAGAGAGGGGAGGTCGGAGGCCCCTTCGTGGCCCCAGTCCGAGTGGGCGTCCATTGCGTTCAGGGAGTCCTCGGGCAGGGAAGTCGCCGAGCCCTGCGAATTGCACCTGCGGATCAGCATCGCCTGCCGGCCAGACACTTTCACGTCTTCCTCCGCGGACAGCTGTGTGTCCAGACCAGGCTGCAGGCCCGGCCCACCGTCCGCCTCTTGGCCTTCGCGGTCCTCTTCTTCCGACATGGAGCCATAGGAGACCAGGGACTCGTTCCTCAGTGGAGGAGAGACGGCCGACATCTCCGAGGACCGCAGCTCTAGTCCTGACTCTGCTGAAACAGAAACAAACAGAAGGGAGTCAGAGCAGCCCTGGCTCGTGGTGCACCTGGGCCAGAGACAAGGGACGCCTGTGGACAAGGTGGCTGTTCGGCTTTGGTTCTGTCATGCTGGGCAAACACTGATCGCAGTGCCAGAATGTGTCACGATGGGCACTCACACCATTCAAAAGGGACAGGCCGGTTTGATAGGACATATTGAAGGGCTGCATTCTTATATAAAAGTATAATCAATAAATTAGAATCAATGCTACATTTTGTATTTGCTTCTGGAACAGCAGCAACTTAAGAGCCCCTTTTTCCATAGCCAAGCAAAAGCTAAAACAGTAAAGAACAGGCACCGCGCTGGCTCCAGGTCAAGCTGTTCCTGAAAAGTAACCAAAGATAGTAGCTAACGGTAGCTAACCGCAGACATAGCTCAGCAAGGTAACTAACTACTAACAGAACAAAACAAAGACAGAAATAATCTTAAGTGTCTAGTACAATGCTGATGCTAGGACTTATGCAATCAAATGTTTTTCAAATTGCTAAATTGTTGTTTCAACTGTTATAACCTTGTGCTAAGATGTAATAATAAAGCAATCTGTTAGTCACATGTACTCTGCCAAATGCCAAATGCCAAATCATTTGTATAATCAATAATGTATAGTTCCCGGGTGGACCTATAAAAAATAGGTGGAACCCTAGATAGAATTGCACTGCCGTGATTTGGGCATCTGCCCCACATCTGTGTCCAGCGAGGTACACGCTGAATAAACTGCTTGGACTCTTGCTAAGAACCGGAGTGGTCTGTTTCCTTTGAACTAAACAACGCAGAGAGAGCTCATGCGCCTTACAAGTTCACCAGGATGGGTCTCTGTCTGTGCCTATACAGTGCAATCCTAAATTGTGCTGGATTGGCGAGGCCGGCGAGCCTGCGCCAAATCCAGCGCACCTTAGGTGCACTGGGGAGCCTCCCGGGGGCAAGGGCATGTTGCCCAGGGAAGGCTCTGGCCGCCCCATGGGGTGCCTCAGACCTGTGCCTGCTGAATCAGGGCTGCGCGGCCTCCCAATAGGGCCTTGGATGCGGAACTTACAGCCCACCCATTCCCTGCCCAGTTCCACCTCCTCCCTGAACCTCCCCTGCGCCAGCCAAGTTCGGCTGGCACACGAGAGGCTCCCTGTGAAAGGCAGATCTGAGAAGGGCAAAGTCCCCCGAGAAGTCCAGGCCCCAGTCTGCCTCTCAACCCCTTCTCCAGACCTGGCGGGAGTACAAACAAATTGGGTAGCGTCCCCTGGATTTAGCCAGCACCTGGCTGAATCCCCACAAAATACCAAGGTACTCCCAGATAGTCAAAAAAGAAGAATATCTTTATTTGTAAGAGAGTAACATATCCAAAACTTGGCTACAAGGAATTGTTAGGCAATACCGGTACAGCATTAATTAAAACAACAAAACTAACTCACACTAAACTTACAGACTTTAACACAGGCTGTCTGAAGATACTTCACGTAGCTGGATGTTCCCCATTGCGCAATGTCAGCGTAGATCGATCCTGATTCCAAAACAGCATGTCTGAAACAGCCCCCCAGCCAGGGACTGAATACCTTAGCTTGGTTGCAGGGAGATTCTTATAGCCCAAAAGATCCTCTCAGGTTTTCCTAATTACTGTGCTGCCTAACAGCAAGATGAACTCATCAGAGAATTTACAGCAGCTGGTTGACATTTTTAGGGCGGGCCATCTGGCTATCTACACCTTGGGTTCCGGCCTTGGGAAGCTTCACTCCGATAACAACCCGGCCATCCTGGCGCCAATTATTTTAAGACATAAGAAATTTATTTGTCATTACACTCACAACTGGGTGCAACGAAATGAGGTGCTCTTCCCCAAGGTAAAACTGGACAACACCAAAACTAAAATATGCACAATCAACCATACAACAATCACTTATACAAATATAAATACCCCATTGCTCCCAGCAATTTAAATTCCACAAAAACTTATGACCCCGCATTTAAACTCAATACTGCTTTACAAGCTCTTCTTTCCCATACCTCAGCTGCTTTACCCAAAAAGATGGAGTCAGGCCTGCAACCTGGCTTCCCATAATCCTTCACACTCCCCATCGGGGCCCTTGGGCCGATGCTACAAGTAGTGTCAGCCTGAGCGCTGCAGCACTGACAAGGGGGTGCCGCTCAGTGCCCCCGCGTTGGCGCTCATGATTGCACCCTTAGTGAGTTTATGGCAGAGGTGAGATTCGAACCAGGGACACTTGAGTGGCAGTTCAGTCTCTTAGCTACTGGGCTACACCAACTCTCAGGAGAAGAATGCTTGACTCCAAGGGACGAGGTCCAACAGGTATGAGAAACCTTAGTAAAGGGAAAGAGTCGCATCAGCCAGATCTGCTTGTGCATGGCTTTGCCTCTGGTTTGCTGTACCAACCTCCTTGCTACTTGCTTAAAGTCCAAAAGGGGACCCATTAAAAAGAGACTACTCTTCTACAAAGCTGCATTTTTTTTTACTGTATTCAAGTGGCCTTGAGACAGACGTAAGCACTCTGCACGCGCAGTGTGGAATTTTGGAGCTGCAGCTCTTAAGTCACCAGCCCTACCTGAGCTGCTCTGCCCTTCGCCTCGGCTGTAGTCACAGATCATGGAAGGGTCGGGACTCTGGACTGCCAGCCGTGGCCCCAGGGAGCCTTCCGTGTCAGGCAGCGAAGAGGGCTGTCCATTGGTGTCAATGTAGATGCTGGGATGGCTGGCTCCCGGCTGCAGCGGCACGAAGGACTGCTTAGAGGCCCCGGGGAAGAAAATCTCTGCAGGACGAAGAGGACAGTTCAGACAAGGCTCTTCACGCATTCCAAGAAAGAAATGTGAGGTTGTGCTCAGACACTACAGAGGGCCCAGAAACTGATAAAAATGTAATACTGTCTTCTGAAAATCAAATACCTCTCCACACACTTGGAGCGCAATCCTAATCTGGAGTTAGGCTGGCACAAGGACACCATGAAGCTTTTGGTCCACTCTTGGAGTCAGGGAGGATGGAGCATGTCTGTGCGTTGGCCTCTCTGACTCCGAGAGTGGTCCAAACGCACTTTATGGTGTCCCTTGTGCCAGTCAAACTTTGCTGGCCTAACTCCAGGTTAGGATTGCACCCTTACTCAGTGGGACTGCAAAGGGCATATCCCCTGAACTCTAAGACACAAAGGCTAAGTGGCCGATACCTCCATCCACACAATGCAAACCGAACATGAGAAACCGTTGGCTAGTCCTGAGGTTATCATCACTGGATAAGGATTATCCTCCAGAACAGCAACAACAATCTAGAGGTGCAAGGCCTTAAAATCACACCAAATCAAAACGCCACCCTAGTAGGTAAATCAAAAGTCAAATTGCCTAATTATTATTCTTCTGGAGTCATTTGTTTGGACTGGCATCCATCTGAGAGGATGCTATCAGGAAGCAAGAAGTCCTGTATAAAGAGCTGTGTCTAAAGTGAATCGCACTGAAGTCTAGCGATGGAAGGAGATGGAAGCAGTAGAGCAGGCTTCTTGTTCGTTCATGCGCAAGTGAACTGTCAAGAGGAGAGGTCTCCAAACGTTTTAGCTGGAGGGCCACATCAAATATCTGAAAGGGTGTCGAGGGCCGAATAAGTTAATAAAAAATTGAATAAATACATTAGAGACAGAACCCAGATGGATGAATGAATGAATGGGCTCAAAGTTCCAGGATTACTCCAAGCACCCACAGAATTATAGCACACACTTTAATGGACTCCCATCCTTCTCCCCCAAAAGCACCTGACTTACAGGTGTTGGATTAAGTATCTCAGAACCAGCAGATCACAGGAGAGGAAACACCCAGGGCATGTTCTGAGGGCCGGGGTAGCCTTCCTGACCCTCAGAAAGCCATCTAAGGCCTTCAGAGGGCTTAAAAACATCACTTCCAGGTCACTGAGAAATCGAGGCAGTGACTATTTTTGCCCTTCTGAAGGCATTCTGAGGGACAAGATGCTGTGCATGGCTTCCCTGGCCCTCAGAATACCCTCTGCACACCAGAGCACAGCTTGGAGGGTGCAGCCCAGGCCATGTAAGGTCAGGAGGGCCAGAATCTCATAGGGGACCAGAGCAGCGGCATCATGCAGCTGGAAAGCTGGGCGGGAGGAACGGGTGGGGGCAGGGAAGACGGCAAAACGGACCGGAACGCAACAGGCGGGCTGCCGCTCACCTGTTCCTCCCGCCCAGCTTTCTGGCTGCATGACGCCGCTGGACCAGAGGCTTGCCGCGGGTCGGATTGAGGCTCTCCGAGGGCTGTATCTGGCCCCCGGGCCGGGGTTTGGAGACCCCTGGACTAGAGGCCTGTACCCCATGTTATTAAGTGGGAGGGTTATGGTTCCATTTGAATTTCCACCTCTGGCACTGAAGTGTCCTGGATAAACAATAACAGGAACAAGACACACATCTCCGAAAACTCTCTGCAGCCCAAGAGGACTTCAAGTAGTGATACGCATCAAATGAGCGCGGCCATTGCCCCATCCCTAGAGAACCCCGTTATTCATACTCTCTCTCTCTCTCTCTCTCTCACACACACACACACACACACACACACACACACACACACACACACACACACACACACACACACACACAGCCTGTTCCAGCCAGCGGTGTTATGCTGCCAGAATGCTGGGCGGGACATCCGGGTGATCGACAGCCCGCCCGTCGCGTTCCGCAGCGTTACACCATTTGCGTAACGTATGCAAGCGGCGTAATTGGTTACGCAAACGGCACAACGCTCCGGAACGCGTCAGGCGGGCTGTCGATCACCTGGGTGTCCCGCCCAGCGTTCCGGCAGCATAACACCACTGGTTCCAGCCCTACTGTAACTAGCCATCAGTCCTCACTCAAAACTTACCTGGGTCCAAGACAATTTCCGGCTCTGAATCATGGGTTGGCTGCAGAAAGGTGGAAGCGACCATCTTCTCTAGCGGTGTGAGCCGAGGCTTGTGGGGGGGCCCTGGCCTGTGGACCGGTGGGGGCTTCTTGGCGGTGATCTTCTTCTTGACATCCAACCTCAAGTCCCGCCATTTGTGTTTCAGATCGTCGATGGAGCGCTCCGTGTAGCCAAGGAAGTTGACCCGGCTCTGGATTTGCGTCCAGAGCTGTTTCCGGCGCACAGGGTGAGCCCGGAAGGACTCAGAGCCATAGAGGGCGCTGAAGTGTCGAACTACATTCCAGACCAGAGTCTCTGTCTCGTCATTGGAAAAGTTGGCTTTCCTTTTGCGGCCAGTTGCATTGGCCTGAGAGGCAGCAGCTGAAGTGGAAGGGGGAGAGTCAAACCGAGGTCCCCATTTGTCTCTCTCAGCTGCCGAGGAAAACATTGGAGTCCGTGAGCCAAGGGGAGCGGAAGGAAGCAGGTGCCAGAACAGCTGGTAATTTGGCAGCTACAGCAAGATCCCAGTTCAAGACTGTTCCAACCCCGGCACACAAAGCCAGTGGGGTTCTAGCAGTGCTGCTGACCGGGGAAGGGCTAGAGACCTGCTGCAGAATCATTCGGTTTCATGCTGAAGAATCCTGAAAAAGAGGGAAAGGCAAAGGTGATTAAAGGAAGAAAATCCCTGGGCGAGACACCATAACTTTTCCAAACTTGTGTACCTGCACTGCATCTAGAGCAGTGGTTTCCAAACTGTGGGTTGGGACCCACTAGTGGGTCACAAAGCACCTAAAGTAGCCATATTGCAAATATGGGATGCTGGAAAGAGAGAGCTGTGTAGTTGTTTTGCTTGTGCCACGCTTGTAACTCGCCTTTTTTTCTTTTCTGATTCACTTGTGTCAAGGTTATAAATAGGCTTTTCTCTCTCTGATTCACTCTGCTTTTGGAAAATGGCTGAGAAAGAACCCAACTTATTGCAGCATTCTCAGGAAAACAGCAGGTTCTGGTGTCACAATGATGGCACTTCCGGCCTTGACATCACTTCTGGTGGGTCCCGGACAGATTGTCATTCTAAAAAGTGGGTCCTGGTGCCGAAAAGTTGGATGCCCTGGGATGAGGATATTCTTCGCACCTGAGCTCTCTGCCTTGATAAAGTGGAAGAGGACCATTTTGCTTCAGGTAACAGGGCCACAGAAGTACGAAATCAGTCGCTTCTGCATTATGTGCCGAATAGGGAGCACAATCTGCATTGAGGACTCCCCAGTCTAATCTGACATCATGATCTCACCATGTGGTAAGATCCAATTGTTGATGGACCTACTCAGAGTGAAGGTCATGTTCCTAATCTCATTTTTCACAATGTCATCATGCAGCCTGGGGGTCTTCAATCGATCAAGAATTGGGGTCCATCCATCCCAAGGCCCAACCAGCCTTGCAGAGCTCATGCAACCATCAGCAAAACCCAGAGGATAAGGTTCCTCTTTCTTCTCCTCCTTTTCCTAACCAGATTCTCACTGGCAGGAAAACACAAGAGAAAATATGAACCTGCTCCGCAGACCTGCTCATGTAGTTTGACTATTCCTGTTTCAAGCATCAGCACCATCACCTCATAAAGCGCATGGAAAATGTGGACCGCAATTCATACACAAAAGCCAGATTGGTCAACTCTAGCAGGCAGGGTGATGGATTTGGAGAGGGGTTTCCCCCCCATATGGCTTGAATCAGCCCCTCTTATGCTATGCATGCCAATTTGCAAAATAAAAAGCAGAGAAGAGGCATTTGTAATGCAAATGACCATTCTAGCCAATTCCATATAAAATATGGAAATTGACACACAGCACATCAGCATACAGCACATTAGACCATTGGTCCATCACCTCCAGTGATGCCTGTCCTAATCTGGCAGCTGCTCACCAGAATCTCCAATCTTTTTAGCCAGGTGATAAAAGCAAGTGAACCTGTGAATTCCTACATCCAAAACCGGTACTCAAGATTGCATGCAGAGTTTCAAATGCGCATTACAAACTGCCAGAAGCTGCTTCTAAAGCCTCAAGTGTGAAACAATGCCCAAAGCGGGTTTGGACCAGTCAGTGAGGATGGCGCATGTCTGTGTGCTGGCCTCTCTGACACAGAGAGTGGTCGAAACGGCTTTGCGGTGTCCCTTGTGCTGGCCAAACTTTGGATTGCGCTCTCAGGTAGCCCCAGGTGAGGGGAGATAGGATTGCTGCTGCCAGTCAGACGCAGCTCTACAGCAGTTTCACAGGCCCACAATTGAGCTTCCCTTTTAGGACTGCACTGCAAGCCTCTCCAGCAGGGCTCGCAGCCTTGCAGCTGCTTGGGCCACATCCCGCCGTCTTACTCCCACGACGGGCCCGCCACAAGCCACACGCTCCCCCTTGGGTCCGATCTCGCCCGCTCTGCAGCGCCAGAGTGCCCGCCTGCTCACAGCAGGGGGTGCGGCGCGCGGCGACCTCGGCCCGGGTTGGCTGGCTCGAGCGCTAACTCGGCTTCGACCGCGGGAAAGCAGCCCGTCGAGGAAGCCCTGCGCGTCCCCACGCCGCCCTCTCCAGGCCAAAGCGGCTCTAGGGCCGACGCTACGGGACTCGGCGACTGGCCAGACCCGAGCGCCCGCCGGCATCCGCGCGACAAGTTTGCGTCCTGGCGCGCGGCCCTTTCCGGACGCAGCGCTTTGCTGCACCGTTGCCGCCGCTGCCGAGCGGGAGGCCTTTGTGTCACAGCGGCGCCCCCTCCCTGGGGGGGGGGGAGGCACGCTGGGGGGACGGACACGACACCTTCCGGCCATGCAGCGCGGAGGCGAGGCTTTCCCTGGTGCGCCACGGAGAGACCCCTCTTGGAGCAGGCTGGCCCCTCGGAGCCTGGCTCTTCGTGCACGCGCTAAGTCGAATCCACACGAACGGGGGAGGGCGGCGAGGGCACTCCGCCTCGCCTCCAGGCTTCGAGGGGCCTGGCCGTGCTCAAAAGGTCCTTTAGCCAATGACCACCGAAGGACAATAGGCGCTGCCACAGCCTTATGCGCGGAGGTGGGGGGGGGGGAGGCCGGGATTCGTTGTTTACTGCTCTGCATGGAAACGGAGTGAATCCAGAGCAAGATCAGGATCGCTTCTCCAACTGATTCCAGAAGCGCTAGACTACTTCTGCAGAGAACGAGCCAACCACCCTGGCACCTACCCCCTACGCAGCTGGTCGGCACGTCCCGGAAAGGGGAGCCGGGGGCAGAGGACGAGTCTGTTGCGCTCACTAAGTACGCGCTGCTCGAAGGCCGCGATCCCGGGCACGCGAGGCGCGTTGCATGCAGCTGGCCCTGCTTCCGAGGAAGTCCGGTTGGGCAGCTTAGCGTGGGGCCAGCCTGTTTTCGTGACCTCCGGAGGAAGCCGCGCTCTCCCTCCCTATGCAGCATCAGCAAGTGGCTCCTCACCGCCGAGAAGCGTTCCCCGAGCGGCCGCCCCCGCGCAACGCAGAGCGGATTTTGCTCCGGATCCCCCGCCCCCACCATCACAGCCTTGCAGAGCTCGCCCGGGCAAGCGAGCTGGAGAAGCCGTGCGCTCGCGCCGCCCTCGCTCGTCCCTTGCCCGGGCAAAGCGCGCCTCGCATCGCCCGCTCCGCCAACTCGCGTTGGGCGCTGCAGTTGCCTCGCGTGGAACGCGAGCCCGCCCCAAATCCGCAGGTGCCCTTACCCGCGAGGAGACCCACTGCAGCTCCTCCTCCCTTCCTGGAGCCACAGCGCTGGGCTGGCTGGTCTCGTCCCCGCTTTTTGCGGCTTCTTTGCTTAATGGCTCCTGACTCCGCACGCAGAAGGAGCCACCGAGAGAGAGGAACAAGCCGGACTGCATTTCCTTCGCCTCCCAGCCACAGGCACTTCTTGCCGCTGCCCTCTGCTGGAGACTGCGAGCCGTGGAGGTGTCAGCCGGGCTGGTGCGCGCCCGCGGTTGCAAAGGCCCCTTTCACACGAGACCTCTCTAGCTGGGATGCTTTATCGAGCTAATGCATGAAGCACACGGAAGTGTGTGTGTGTATGTGCGCGCACGTGCGCGCGCGTGTTTTGCAACGACAGCGTGTCCCAGACACATTAATGCAGTGGGGTTCTCAAACATTGTAGCACTGGGACCTACGTTTTAGAATGACAATCTGTCCGGGCCCCAACCAAAAGTGATGTCATGGCTGGAAGTGCCGTCATTGTGACGCCAGAGCCTGCTGCTTTCCTGAGAACGCAGCAATACATTGGGTTATTATTGCAGTCCTTTTCCAATAGCAAAGTGAATCAGAGAAGGAAAAAAGGCCTATTTACAAGCTTGACACAAGCAAAGCAGCCACACAGCCCTTCTCCTTTCCAGCATCCCATCTTCCCATATTTTCAATCTGGCTGCTCTCCGTGCTTTGTGACCCACCTGAAATTGACTCACGACCCACTGGTGGGTCCTGACCCACAGTTTGGCAACCACTGCGTTAATGTATTTCAGACTGCTCTTCCTCAGGAGAGTGCCAATTCCCTCCGCCCTTCCCCACAAATAACTCTAAGCAGCTGGGGGGGGGGAGAGCACGATTGCCCCAAGGTCATGCAGCACACTCTGCAACTAAGCTCAACCAGACCTGAACCTGGGCCTGCTTAGAGACTCTGGAGCTGCTTCTCACCCGGAAAGCAACTGGGTTCTGGAATCACAACCTTGAAGGGGACCCACAGAGTCGTTGAGTTCAGAGCCAAAGCCAATGTCACTCTCATCCTGTGGTTTGGATAATGCAGTGTGGGTTTTATGGATGGGCGATTGCAATTCCATGTGAATATTTTCATGGGTTTTCCCATGCAGTTCCATGAAGTTTCCAGACATTCCCCACCCCTGCAACAGAATGACAACATTCTTTTCCACCTGATCGAAGTAATGTTTGATAGGGAATTCTTCTGGAAATGTGTGGTGTGTGTTCTTTCAGAAATACACCTGTGGAGATCTCAAAGAGATGAAGGGATCTCGAGATGAAGAATTCACACGGGCAACAAGCTTGGTCTTAAAGGTTTCTGTCTCTGTCTGAGATTGTCTGAGACTCTCCAAGCGAGAGCGAGCGAGCGAGCGAGCGAGCGAGAGCCTCTCTCTATCTCTATCTCTGTCCGTCTGAGAGTGTCTTGTCCCAGCCCAGCTTTTATTAGCTTCAGTAGCAGAAAGTATTACGTACACATACCTTTACAACTACGCACATAGGATTACAATTGCCTGCTGGCTAGCACAGAGATACTCCCCATTGTGCTGCTCCCTCCAAGGCCATTGTCTTATCTTGGGCTTGTGCACCTGTTCTGCTCAAGACAGCCTTTCCCTTATCTTCGAGGGTATGCCCAAGAATCAGGGAGGGGAGCATTCTCCAGCTGCGCTGAGCTGAAGGTCACGTAGTGAAGCCAAGCAACTAATTGCTACATTAACAAGAATAAATGCTACAAGACCTATGGGCGATGTGACCTGGAACACCACCTGATGCCATCCTGGGTCCACCACTTCTGCTCAACAAAAAATTCCCCAAATTGTATGTATGTATGTATGTATGTATGTATGTATGTATGTATGTATGTAT
>JAJKFI010000119.1:1110424-1122841 GCA_029204185.1 Lerista edwardsae
AGAGAGAGAGAGAGAGAGAGAGAGAGAGAGAGAGAGAGAGAGAGAGAGAGGCCTTGAGCAACCCACCAGTTCCTGTTGTTGCTTACAGCCTGTGTTTTCCCATTTACATACCAAGCAGTTGTACAACACTGTACTTCCTGAGTGGCCTGGGGGGACTTTCTGAACAACCTGGGGTAGACCTCCAGAAATGTTGATGCTATTAAAGAAACTCAGTTTTCTCCGAGAGAAATGATTGAAATATTATATAGGCAACAGATGATTATTTCCTGATTGAACTTGAACTTGCTTTGTGCATTAAGGGAGCAATCCAATGCGCCCGTTGGACTGATGTATGTGCTTTGCATTGGCCCAAGTGCCGTATTAGCACATGGGCCATAAAACATGGGCATGTCAGCGCAAGGCACGCTGTGTCAGCGCAGCAGCACCCGATGGACAAGTTTGGCCAGTGCAGGGGCTTTTCTGGCCGGGGTGGGGGAAGGCAGGCAGGGGGGCAGGCAGCGGAAGGGGATGGATGGAGGGGGCTCTGGTGGGTTGAAAATAGGCTACTATCCTTTCTGATTCACTTTGCTATTGGAAAACGGCTGACAGCCCAATCCTAAGCAGCGCCAGCCTAGCAAGGCTGGCAGAGCCGGGCCATGTCCTGAGCCCAGCAGGAGGCAGCAGCTCAGTGCAGGGCAAGGGGAGGTTTTCCCCTTGCACCCGGGTAAGCCCGTCATCCCTATGGGGCTGCCCAGATCTGCGCATGCAGATTTGCAGGCACTGGTGCACATGCACTGCAGCAGCAGCAGCCCAGATCATTGCTGTTTTGGCTGGGGACGGGGCTTAGTATTTGGCACAACAGCTGTTGGCCGTCACCGCCCCATCGCTGCCCACTGTGCCGCCCCCAGCATGCCTCAGAAATGCCCTCTGAGGAGTCCTGTGCCAACTGAGCGCCGCCGGCACTCGACCGGTGCACGGCTGGCGCTGCTGCTTGCGCTGGTCTGGCACCCGACTTGCTGGCGCAGACACGCTTGGCAGCACATTTGTGACAGCACTGGAACTGCACAAGAGCGTAGCGCCAGGATGGAATTGCACTCTGAGAAACAGCCCCAGCTATTACTGGATTCTCAGGGAAACATCTGGCGTCACAGTGATGGCCGTGACATCACTTCTGGTGGGTCTTGGACAGGTTGCCATTCTGACAAATGGGTCCTGGTGCTAAAAAGCTTGAAAGCCGCCGTTCTGGGCAGCCCGAGGAGGCAGGATTCAGCCAGGCACAGAATGAAGGCATTCACACAACCATCATCATTATCGTCATCAATTTATTTGAAAGAGAGCCTGGAGTCTGCTAGGCCTGCACATCACTGGGTAGGGCCCCCACTCAACTCAGCAGCTTGAGAATTTATTTAGGCATGAAGCAAAGGGAGGGGAGCTCCAAAAGTCCAGCAGAGAAAGCTGAGGCGCTTAACAAAGCAAACCGAGAGAAGAAAAAAAGATGGTTGTGGAAAGAGACCCAGAAGTGATTCTTTTGTAAAAGAAGGAACAGAAGAGGAAGCTGAACAAACAGAAAGCATTGCCTCTGTGTGTACGGGGAGGGGGGCGGAAGGGGGCATCTGGGAATTCCAGGCCTTGGAAGCAGCAAGAGGAGTGGGAAGTGGAGCCAGGAAACAGTGCAGGTTGCAGAAGGAAAGACAAGCGCTGGGTGAACGAAGAGGGCAGAGGGGGGAGTGAGGAAGGAGTGTGTGCTTATTCTCCAGACGCCTTTCCGGGTTCAGCTTCTCCTCCTCATCCCGTCTAGAAGGGAATGGTCCCTCCCACCGTGACCGTTCCATGCTTGAGGAGGCTTTTGAAGGGCTTCTTGATTTTCTTCCAGGCTTTCTTCCATTTTGACCGCTTCACCCGCTGGGCCTGAGGCTGGAGGAGAGAGGGGCACTTCTGGTAAAGCCGTGTTCCTTGACGGGCAATCCACAGGCTCGTCAACACACCCACACCCACCCCGCAGTCCTTCTGCTTTCTCCTCGCTTCCTCCTTGCTTCCTCCTGCCCTGGCTGCATCCCGGCAGTGAGCTTAGCCCTGGCTGCAGCGGTTTCTTCGGATCCTGACCATATGTACACCTCACGCCAGCAGTGCCAAGGCTGTGCCAGGGCCGTAGGCTGGGCAGCCTTGTCTAAAACAGATCTGGTTTTGCCCCCCCCCCAGCTGGAGCACAGCAAGCAGAGGATGGTGCAGGTCAGCCAAAGCCAGCCCAGAGGCACCACAAGCACAGGCTCAGGTGTTGCACCAGCCTGCTACTTTCTGGGCCTGGGCGTGTGTGTGCTCTGGGGCCTGAGACCCCAAGAACCACAGTGGTGATGCCTTCAGTAGGTACAACCCAAACCACAGGAGGTGGTGAATCCGGAGTGGGCATGTTGTCAGGCTGCTCACGGCTTGGAGTGGAATCTTAACGGAGTTCGGCCGGCACAGTGAGGCTAGCAAAGTTTGGCCAGCACAAGGGCCACCATAAAGCACATTTGGACCACAGAGTCAGGGAGGATGGCGCATGTCTGTGTGCTGGTGCCTTTGATTCTGAGAGTAGTCCAAACATACTTGATGGTGTCCCTTGTGTCCGCTAAACTATGCTGGCCTAACTGTGCCAGCCTAACTCAGGATTGCATTCTTAGTGTTGATCTGGATGGTCCTAATACAGATGTGACCACACAGTGCCTTTGAGTTTCTTCTCAGGGGCTGAAATGGCTGCCTACAATTTTTCAGTACCAGCCATGCAGTGTGGAGGGAAGGAACACTCCGAAGGTTCCTGATAGAGCTCTGAAGCCCCTGATGTGACAGCAACAGGAAATTTCTTAGCCAAGCCCAAGACACCGCCATCCATTGACTGTATGCATTTTTCTAAACATGTATTCCCCGGCTATGGGATGTTCAAGCATCCACAACATAGAACCAATGCCCAGTTCTCAGGCTGGCAGGCCAGCTTCCTCGTGGCCAGCCCTAACGCCGGGTCATCACCATCTCAAGAGCTGCCAACCCTTGCCAGCTACTACAGGCAGCGATGTCATGCAGCCGGAACGCTGGGCGGGAGAAACAGGTGAGCGGCAGCCCGCCCGTTGCGTTCTGGTCCATTTCGCCGTCTTCCCCGCCCCCATGTTTCTCCCGCCCAGCGTTCCAGCTGCATGACACCGCTGACTACAGGTCTTAATATGGATTAGAATCTGCCCCACTAACAAATGGGGAAAAAAACGGATCCTTTTGTATTATTTATTTTTTAAAAATTGTATTCTGCCTTTCCCTCCCAAAAGGATGAAAGTGGCCAACAACAATGTAAATACCAAAATGTAATATTTTTACATTTTACAAAATGCTGCCGTCAATGTCTAAGTTGCCACCTGAGTGGTACAAGAAGTTTACATACATACATGGTTTACATGCCAGTTCACATGGTTAAAGTGCCAAGCGAGCTGATCTAGCCTTTGCCCTGGGAAACTGCCTTACCTCGTCCATTTCTACGTCGCAAGTGACAAATGCCACAGATGGAGTCTCGTCAAGGAAGTAGTATGCAGAGCACTCCTTGACCAACTGCAAGGGAGGGCAGACAATCAGCATCAAAAGACAGGGAGATGAACATATATTTGGGGTGGGGTGTCAGTGGCAGAGTGTAGATTTTGCAGAGCACATGGAAGGTTCCAGGCTTGGCCCCAGTGGTGGGATTCAGAGGGTTCGCCCAGGTTCTATAGAACCGGTTGTTAAATGGCCGGGCCCCGCCCACTCGCTTACCTCGGCTGGCTTCGGGTTTTTTTTGCTCCGGCTCAGAGGAAGATCTAAGGGAGGGCAAAGCTCTTAGTTTTGCTAGAAGCCTTACCTTGCAGTGGAAATCGCTCCTCTCCTGCACCATTTTAGCCAATCCTCACAGGGAAAAGCAACATCTTGGCGTTGCTTACTGGCTACAGCAGCAAGAGAGAGGAGGGATTTACATGACAGGGTAAGGCTTCTTGCAACACTTAGAGCTTTGCCCTCCTTGTAGATCCGCCTCTGCGTCTGGCTATGACATCATAGAACCGGTTGTTAATTCATTTGAATCCCACCACTGCTTGGCCCCCCTTCCTGGCATTTCCAGTGCCGCAGCAGGCAGACTTTGCACCGACTGGTGGCTTTTCTGGGGTGGACAGTGACTAGGAAGCATCTGCAGAAGGAGCCTGCTTTAACAGCAGACAGACTCGAATGGCTGCAGGCAGGATGCAATCTGGCAGGCTGTACACTGTCTTCTGCCTGCCGGCACAAAGCGTGGCTGTGCTTTTGTCAAGCAAAGTCTGAGCTTTAGGCTCTGAGACACGTCCTCTGCGGGAAGCGAGGCCCGGGGCGGCCTGCGGGATCGCAGCACCCTCGTTCCGTTTTGGTGCCTCTTACCCCCTCCTCTCTGAAGTCACACTCCTCCGCCGGCTGCTCCTCCTCTGCTTGGCACACCGTTTCTTGGATGGTGAAATCCATTTCTTGGGCGCCTTGAGAATTGGCATCCTGAGGCACAGAGGAACCCAACAGAGCTGTGGTGGAATGCAAAGCCCAGCGGCTCCCAGCCTGCCAGTTCCCCACCCTTGCTCTGTACCTTTGCTGCTGTTCTCTTCACCTGGACCAGTGACCGCTCCGTCTTCAGCAAACCATTTCCCTGCCTTGCTCCTCTAAAGCCCAGCTCCCCCTAAGCCTTTGCTGCCCCCAGACTCTGCCTTGGTTTGTCCACTCTGCTCAAGGGTCAGAGAACCGGGCTTTTATTTGCCTTATAAAACCCTTCTTGTTGTAGAGGTCAACCCCTGCTAACTGGTCAAGAGGCACTTTTTCCAGTGGTGTTCCTCTTATATTTAGCAGGGGGAGAGTAACTGTCCCTCTTCACCCCTGCGCAGTCTTTCTAGTGGCTGTTGCTGGCGGTCTGCCTTTTTTTAGATTGTGAGTCCTTTTGGGACAGGGAGCCATTTAACTTTATTATTACTATTTGCCTGTAAACCGCTTTGTGAACTTCGTGTTGAAAAGCGGAATATAAGTACCTGTTGATTGATTGATTATGAAATGAATGAACCTCAGCTGCAAGTCTGGGCAAGGGCCAGCTCCTGGCACAAGGTTGCAGCCCTTTGGAGAGAGCACAATTTTATGCGCGCTTACTCAGAGGTAGGTCCCACTGTATTCAGTGGGGTTTACTCCCAGGGAAGTGTGCATATGGTTATAGCCCACACGCATGGGACAGTGTGGTCCATTGACTTAGTGGGACTTACTTCTGAGTCAGCCGATATAGGATTGTGATGTAACAGTGCTAAGTACTATTATATGTGGAACATTTCAGGGTTGTCCAATCTCTTAAGGGCACAATCCTAACCTGGAGTTAGGCTGGCACAGTTAGGCCAGCTAAGTTTGGCCGGTACAAGGGACACCGTAAAGTATGTTTGGACCACTCTCGGAGTCACATCGGCCAGCACACAGACGTGCGCCATCCTCCCTCCCTGACTCCGAGAGTGGTCCAAATGCACTTTACGGTGGCCCTTGTGCCGGCCAAACTTAACAGGCCTAACTGTGCCAGCCTAACTCCAGGTTAGGATTGCGCCCTAAGACAAGATAACCCCGGGATGGAGGGGAAAAAAGACAAAAGTTTGTGCAGTCAGTATTGGGATGTTGAATGTTCCCCCAGCACTGGAGGAGCAATCTCTTTCCCTCTCCTTTCTCCCTGTCCCCCCCTCCCCATTGATACTGAGGCCAGGCTCCAAAGAGTTCTTAATGAAAACCACAGATGGGCCTTAAGCTAACCCAGTTGAATGCCAGCCTGTTTCCTCTTTGGAACATGATGCCACTTTGGCTGTCTGGTCCAGATTGTAAGCTCCTTGGGGCAGGGACCTCGTGTTCTGGAACAGGGCCCTTTTTTCTGGGGATGCATATATCGATAGCGGCAAGAGCAGCAGGACTACTTACCCAGTCAGGGTGTGGCTCGGCTTCGAGCAGCTTGTAGGTGAAGCTTTCTCCAGCCTTCTTGTTGTATAGGTCAACGGCCAGCCTTGCCGCTTGCTCATAGCTCAGCGCCTTTTGCGGTGGGGGCAAAGCGGTGGCGGATGCTGCAGCAGCAGCAGCCCCAGCCACTAGCAGGAGTCTCCAGAAGCAGATCTTCATCTTTAGCGCCCCTATTGCGGCGTCTCAGATTCAGAGTGTTCCTTTTCATGCCTTTTTATGGACTGATGCTCCAGATAAGCTGCATGGAAAAGACCTGATTGGTCACTGGCCAGGGTTTTCCCCCAGTGAGAACACCCTTTGCGCTCATGGGAAATCCTGGCCACTCAACCCCATGGGGAGACCTTTGCCCACAGATGGGAGTTGAGTGCCAGGTGAGAGGCAAGAGCTTTCCTTTGTTGCCGAAACTGGTCGGGCACCGTGACAAGAGGAAGCAATGCCATGCGTGAAAGAGATGCTGAAAAATATGTTTGTGTTCTACTTCACAGACAGGATAGCAAATTCTGTTTTATTTACCTCATATTTACCTCAGAAATTTACCTCAAGTGCCAGGTACAAGGAAGTGGCAATGAAAAGCAGGCACCTTGTTGTCTTGTGTGCTCCCTGAGGCATCTGATGGGCCACTGATGGGTCTACTTCTACTTTCTATGGTCCACCTAAAAAGAACAAGGGCTCTAGCCAAGAGCGAGCAGCTCCCAGGGATGGCCATCCCCAGAACTGATCGCAATAAGAACATAAGAACATAAGAAGAGCCCTGCTGGATCAGGCCAAAGGCCCATCTAGTCCAACTTCCTCACAGCGGCCCACCAGGTGCCCCAGGGAGGCATGAGACAACAAGATGCTTGGATCCCATTGCCACTCCCTTGCACCCGGTACTCTGAAGTAGCCCACCTTTGCACATTTCTCAGGTAGCCTGACCCCGTGAGCCAAATGACCCTGCCAGGCTCTTTCCATGTGACCCTCAAAGGGACTGGTGGATTGTGCGCATGCCTGCATTGGCCTGTAGCTGCCATCCCTCATTAGACTGGCCTCTCCCTCCTCTGCTTCTGCTACCCTCTTGCTACCCTGCAGAACTAGCAGTCACAATTTAAACTGGGGTCCGTTGCCACATCACAGGTGACAACTGCCACAGGTGACAACTGCCACAGGTGGCGTCTCATCAAGGAATTAGTGCCCAGAACACTCCTTGACCAACTGCAAGGGAGGGAATAAAATCAGCATCGATAGACAGAGGTGCACATCGGTGGGGGGGGGGTGCTAAGTCAGTGGCAGAGTGCAGGCTTTGCAGGGCATATGGAAGGTTCCAGGCTCAGCCCCTTGGAACATAAGAAAATACAAAGAGCCTTGCTGGATCAGGCCAAGGGCCTGTCTAGTCCAGTTTCCTGTATCTCACAGTGGCCCATCAGATGCCTCAGGGAGCACACAAGACAACAAGGTGCCTGCTTTTCATTGCCACTCCCTTGTGTCTGGCACTTGAGGTAAATTTCTGAGGTAAATATGAGGTAACTAAAACAGAATTTGCTATCCTGTCTGTGGGGAGGGAGTTATAATAACTTGCAACTCAGCCTGGGCCTTAAAAACGTAAGAAGAGCCCTGCTGGATCAGGCCAAGGCCCATCTAGTCCTGCTCCCTATATCTCACAGTGGCCCACCAGATGCCTCAGGGGGCACACAAAACAATCAGATACTCCTATCTCACTGCCACTCCCCTGCATCAGGCATTCTAAGTTAGCCTATTACCCTTTCGAGGCCAGGTTGAAATCCAAGAGGGCTCCTAGATAGGCGAAAAGCAAGTTAACATAAGAAGAGCCCTGCTGGATCAGGCCAAAGGCCCATCTAGTCCAGCTTCCTGTATCTTACAGTGGCCCACCAGGTGCCCCAGGGAGGCATGAGACAAAAGATGTTTGCATCCTGTTGCCACTCCCTTGCACCCAGTACTCTGAAGCAGCCCACCACCAATGCAAGGAGGTTGCACAATCCATCATTGCCTATAGCCCATAATGGACTTTTCTTCCAGAAATCCGTCTAATCCCCTCTTAAAGGCATCTAGGTGAAATGCCATCACCACCTCCTGTGGCAAAGAATTCCACAGATTAACTACCCGCTGGGTAAAAAAGCACTTCCTTTTATCTGTTTTAACTCTCCCAACACTCAGTTTCAGTGGATGTCCCCTGGTTCTGGTATTGTGAGAGAGGGAAAAGAACATCCCTCTATCGACTATCTCTCCCACGCATAATTTTGTATGTCTCAATCATGTCCCCCCTCAGCCGTCTTTTTTCTAGGCTGAAGAGCCCCAAATGCTGCAGTCTTTCTTCATAAGGGAGGTGCCCCAGCCCCGTAATCATTTTTGTTGCTCTCTTCTGAACCTTTTCCAGCTCCACCTTTTTGAGGTGCAGCGACCAGAACTGTACACAATATTCCAGGTGTGGCCTTACCATCAATTTGTACAATGGCATGATAATATTGTCTGTTTTATTCTCAACCCCTTTTTTAATTACCCCAAGCATGGAATTGGCCTTCTTATCTTAATTGCTGCTGTACTTAATTGCTGCTGCACCTTCATTGAATTGTCCACCAGCACTCCAAGAACTCTCTTGAGCTGTCACAGACAGCTCAGAACCCATAAGCCTATAGGTGAAGTTTTGGTTTTTGGCCCCAGTGTACATCACTTTACACTTGTCAGTCAGTCAACAGGTACTTATATACCGCTTTTCAACACGAAGTTCACAAATACAAAGCGGTTTACAGGCAAATAGTAATAAAGTTAAAAGGTTCCCTGTCCCAAAAGGACTCACAATCTAAAAAAAAAAAAGGCAGCCTGCCAGCAACAGCCACCAAAAAGACTGCGCAGGGGTGATGAGGGACAATTACTCTCCCCCTGCTAAATATAAGAGGAACACCACTGGAAAAAGTGCCTCTTGCCCAGTTAGCAGGGGCTGTTTTATGTTGAAACGCATCTGCCATTTGGCTGCCCATTTCCCCAACTTGGAGAGATCTTTCTGGAGCTCTTCACAATCCCTTCTGGTCTTTACCACCCGGAAAAGTTTTGTGTCATCTGCAAACTTGGCCACCTCGCTGCTTATCCCTGTCTCCAGGTCATTTATGGACAAGTTGAAAAGCACCGGCCCCAAGACAGATCCCTGGGGCACTCCGCTTTTCACCTCTCTGGTGAAAATTGCCCATTGACCCCCACTCTCTGTTTCCTGGCCCTCAACCAATTCTGAATCCATAAGAGGACCTGCCTGCTTATTCCCTGACTGTGAAGTTTCTTCAGCAGCCTTTGGTGGGGGACTGTGTCAAACACCTTCTGAAAATCCAGGTATATGATATCCACAGGTTCACCCACATCCACGTGCCTGTTGACCTTTTCAAAGAATTCCAAAAGGTTCGTGAGGCAAGGCATACCCTTACAGAAGCCATGCTGACTTTCCTTCAGCAGTACTTGTTCCTCTACATGTGTTAGGATTTTATCTTTGATGAGGCTTTCCACCATCTTACCTGGAACAGACGTTAGGCTGACCGGCCTGTAGTTTCCAGGGTCTCCCCTCCTCCCTTTTTTAAAGATTGGCGTGACCTTGGCTATCCTCCAATCCTCTGGCACCGTGGCCTCACAGAGTCCTCCAAGCCATCTTTAGGATCTGTGGCCAAGGCCTGCACTTTGGTCAAAGAATAAGAGCTCTTCATGTTCCCACAACCTTTGTCCTGACCTTCCGCATATTTTGCAGGTGAAAATGGCGCTGGAGGCATTTCTCTCTGCTGAGACATCATCGCCTACCACTGAGCCAGCACGTCTCTCGGTTGTGGTTTCCACTGAGCTGAAGTGACTCTTCAACGCTGTCACATAATTCCGTCTGTAGGGACAGCATTCTTTTTTATGGAAGGGTGTGAAGGCATGCCATCGCGATTTCACAGGCTCTGGGTGTGTGGCTCTTAAGCTCCGTTTGAGGTTCCTTTTTGAATATCATGCTTCCTCCTACTGAATAAATAGATAGGATAAATACATAAAAATTCCCCTGGTGTTTTTTGGCAAATGCCCTACAAGTATACGAGGCAAACCGGCTTAGATTAATTGATGATCAGTCACTAAATCAAGACCCCACCCGCCCTGCTGTGCAAAAGTTCATCAGCCTCGGTGAACAGGTGCTGAAGAGGGGAGACTTCCTAACAGTTTAAAAATCCATCATGAAGAGGATAGGATAGAGGTGCAAAAAAGGGTCCTAGATTCACTGCAATGCCCCGGGGGCTCCAGGCGGCCAATCAAACCTCTGGCTGGGGAGCAGAAAATGGTGCTGGGCCATCTAAGCCCAGATACTTGGCTTGGCCCACCCACTCTCCCCAGGGCCCCCATGGCACAATGCCAGAGAAGACTCCCAGCCTCCTGCAAATCCTTAGGAATATGCGCTGATTGTCAGGGAAGGGGCTGTGCTGCCAGAAGTCAACTGGCTGACAGTAGATGTGGCGGCAGAGCAGGAGGACCCCAAGGTCGTCTTCAACATGCCAGAGGAAGGCAGGGACCTCCTGGTGCACCAGGGACCTTCCCTGGGGCACCTGGTGGGCCGCTGTGAGATACAGGAAGCTGGACTAGATGGGCCTTTGGCCTGATCCAGAAGGGCTCTTCTTATTGTCTTATGTTCCTCTCTGAGTGCTCACTGCAGGTTGAGGGCCTCTCTGCACTGGGGCAATGCTGCCCTCCCCGTAAGGGGCGGTTCCCCCAGGGAATGGCTTGGAGCTCCACAAGACGCCTTGTTTGAGGATGTCACCTGCCTGCCCCCTGAGTTTGCTCAGAATGCTGCCTTTTCCAAGGGCAAGGAGATCTTCTTCTACCAGGTGCAGCGAATAGAAAGCAAGCCGTTTGACCCGTGCAGTGGGGATCAGTTCTGGCCCAACAACGAGGCAGCTTGAAATGGTTGGGTGGAGCTGCTCCTTCGGAGGGGTGGCGGACAGTGGAAGTCCTCACCGCCGGTTTGTCCGCCACCCTTCCCAGGCCGCTGCTTCCCTGGGTGTCCTGATCCTCTTCCAACTTGCTGAGAGAACCAGTGGCAGCCGCTCCAGATCACACACACCCTGCTCCCCTTCATTGCAAACAGAAGCGGTGCAGAGCGGGAGGGCTGCAGGGTGTGGCCTTTGTCAGTGATGGGAACGAGGCATAGGGCACCCTCTGGTTC
Organism: Lerista edwardsae; assembly: GCA_029204185.1. NCBI lineage: Eukaryota > Metazoa > Chordata > Lepidosauria > Squamata > Scincidae > Lerista > Lerista edwardsae. The sequence continues at coordinate 1,121,541 of JAJKFI010000119.1, forward strand.
ATCCAGAGGTGGCAGGGAAGGGGAGTCAGACTGCACCAGGCACACGCTGTCCCTGAAGGGTGTGTTCCCTAGTCAGTGCGCTGCGGACTGCAGCCTTTCTGAACTCGCTCCAACAAGTGGACAGTGGTGTCACTCAAATGATTTAGGAACAGGAACTCACTTTTGATTGGCACTTGTCGGGAACCCGGAACCAGCCACGGAGCCCGTTAGGATCCGGAACGCCCGTCCTGGTCCGTTCCCCCTGAATGACATCACTGCCTTCGCCCCCCTAGGAATCCGGAGTCGCTCCCTTTAACCCTCTGAGTGCCGGCCAACCAAGAAGAAAAGCTCTTTGCAGAGGAATTGGGAGGGGGGAGGGGGGAGAGTGAAGTGGGCGGAGTCAGCCCTAATTTTAACTAGTGGAACTGGAAAGAGCTCCTTGCCCTTAGAAAAGGTGGCACACATGGCAGAATGCGCAGGGCGGCTGACATCACAAAACACATCCTTTGGCCATCCCCGTGAGACTCCTCTCCTTCCTCTCCTTCAGCCTGGCTGAGGCAGAGATCCCAGCAGGCAGAAGGGAAGCACGAGGTCCGCTTGTTGTCAGAGTCGACAGCAGAGGCAAGAACTTCTTCATGGGAGTGGTGTGTGTGTGTGTGTGTGTGTGTGTGTGTGCATGTGGGCCCACCATGGCTGCCTCAGTGTGCAGCAACACTGCCCAGCAAGCCTCCCCTCCCTTCTGAAAGCCAAGGGGGCTGCTGCCCATTCCGTGCCCCACCTCCTCTGTGGCCTGCTGCCTGGTGGTCTAACGACTCCAGGGCTGTGGAGAGGGACGTGGTTTTCTCCTCCCTCCTGCCTGCACAGGTGGGATATCGGTTGGAAGTGGGGAAAGGGACCAGCTGATGAAACAATTGGCCCAGCTTGTGCAACTGCCAACAAGGTAGAGCAGGGAGGGGAGATGATCCCTCTGTTAGCAAAGACGGGTGAAACAAGGACTCTTTCGTTGCTCTTTTGGGCTGGGTCCGGGCATGGGGATCAGTGTGGGGCAGGAGCTAAACCGCTGGGCTGGACTTGCTGGAATCAAGCTGGACTCTCTGGGCACACCTGTTGGAGCAAAGGGGGTGCCCAGGGACCAGCTGCTGTCTTGGTCAACAACCAAGGGGGGGGAACAACCCCCTCCTCTATACCAATATGCTCCTTGGAGACTTTTGGGGCACAGATGCAATAGGTCATTCTGTAAAAATGGAACCGGTCCAGTTCCGTTTGTCCTTGCTGATGGAGCTTGCCCTGGTTTAAAATATAATATTTTGCAATTTCTACTC
>JAJKFI010000119.1:1127841-1153604 GCA_029204185.1 Lerista edwardsae
CTACTCCGGTGCCCAGTGCAACTAGGAGACCTGCCTAGGGTTGCACTGTCAGGAGGGAGCTGGTTTGCTCCATCTTCCCAGACCACAAGCTCTCTGGTTGTGAGGCTGCTTGCATCTATGGGGACACCCAGATTTGGGGGGCTCTGAGCCACTCCTACCTTGAATCACCTCGTTTGGGTGGTGGCAGCCAGAACCAGGGTCCCGGTCCAAATCCTGTGCCAAGGGTGAAGTGGGAGCAGGCAGGTAGGGACAGCAGGGACATTTGTTGGAGGAACTTACTGAGCCGGAGCTCTAGGTAACTTGTGCAAGTGAGCCAAGTTACATGTTGCTGGGGAAGGAAACGGTCTCAGAATGTGGAATTCCTCATGATGATAATTGACTCTCAGTTTTGCAAACGGTTGGTAAGTGCTCTGGGAAAGTGCTCTGGTAATGCCTTTAGAATCTCTGACGACCGGGCAGTGCAGACTTTGGTTGAATTGTTTCAATGGACGAAAAAAACCATTGCAGTGGATAGGAATTTTAATAGCAGTGTGTATCCCTTTAAAAAGCTCTTTCACCTTTGCTTTGTTAACCTCCAGTGTGGCTAACGACAGATTAATCAGAAGCATCAAAGCAGCCTAAAAATGAACAAAGAAACCGAAACGGAAGAGCTTTTATATTGTGCGTATGCTCCGGGGAGCGTGGCTGCTCTGTTGGGTCTTTTCGGACTCTCTTGCAAACTCATGTCCACCTCTCCGCTAAACCACCATATATAAACCACATGCATTGGCTTCAGGGAGGGCTGGAGAGGGTGACTCTGAGAGTGCGGGCAGGGCAGGGTGTGAAGTGGTCTTTGCTTCTGGGAACAAGTTACGCAACAGCTCCTCCCACAGGTCTGGAGTGCAACAGCATAAACTTTGGGGAACCTCCCAGGGCAACCAACCTCCCCTACGTGGCCTGATTCAACCTCCTGGGGCTTTCTCCCACGGAAACTTCAAGGCCTTTGACTGTTGAGCTTTTGATTCAAAGCTAAAGTCTTTGTCCTTTGCTGCGCCTTGTCCTGGACGGGGCAACGGAATGCCTTTTCCTCCTCCTGGGATCCTTTAATACATGTACAGGATTAGAGCCCAAGTCTATGCATGTCTACTCAGAGTAAGTCAATGGGTCTTTCTCCCAGGTAAGAGAGGATCGGATTGCAGCCTTAGTCACCCACCGAGGTTCCGATATTTTGGACCCCCCAAAATCAGACAGCAGGGACATTTGTTGGAGGAACTTACTAAGCCGGAGCTCTAGGTAACTTGTGCAAGTGAGCCAAGTTACATGTTGCTGGGGAAGGAAACGGTCTCAGAATGTGGAATTCCTCATGATGATAATTGACTCTCAGTTTTGCAAACAGTTGGTAAGTGCTCTGGGAAAGCAGCCTAGAAATGTCTTAAACGAGTGAGAGCAGAAGCGTAAAAGGGGTGGAGCCAGAGGAGCAGCTGCTCCAGGAGCCTGGCAAAATGGGGGCGCAGGATTGGGATAGGCAGCCTTCCCCATCCCCGAAGGAGGAGGTGCTAGAGAGATCGTGCGCCCCCCTCCTCCCGGGAGATGTGCGTGATCTCTCCAGCGCTTCCTCCTTCCTGCCTCAAACGCAGCCTTCCCCGCATCTCCCTGGATGAGGGGGTCACATGATCTCTCCAGCGCTTCCTCCTTTGGAGATGGGGCAGGCTGCCTATCCTGCCCTGGGGGCACAAATGGGCAGAGTCGTGACATCACTGCTCCAGGTGCTGGGGTAGAACGTTACGGCTCTGAGTGAGAGTGCAATCCTAACCTAGAGTTAGGCCGGCACAGTTAGGCCAGCAAAGTTTGGCCACCGTAAAGTGCGTTTGGTCTACTCTCGGAGTCAGGGAGGATGGTGCACATCTGGGTGCTGGTCTCTCTGACTCTGAGAGTGGTCCAAACATACTTTATGATGTCCCTTGTGCCGGTCTAACTTTGCTGGCCTAACTGCGCCAGCCTAACTCCAAGTTAGGATTGCGCTCTGAGTGGATGAGTATATTAACTGGGGATTGCATAAAGGCATAATAGAGGCTTATAATATGAATAAATGGTGAGGAGATACTTTTTTGGCTTTTTCTCCCTTTCTCCTAGTACTAGAACATGAGCGAAATGAGATTGGCAAGAGATTCAGGGATTCTCTCGGAGTCAGGGAGGATGGTGCACGTCTGTGTGCTGGCCTCTCTGACCCCGAGAGTGGTCCAAACATACTTTACGGCGTCCCTTGTGCCGGCCAAACTGTGCTGGCCTAATTGTGCCCATCTAACTCCAGGTTAGGATTGCCCCCTCAGCCTAAGGCAGGCTCCAATGCTCTACCCTGGGGCAGGCACAATGTGGGTGATTTGCCAATTGAGCTCCGTCTTTGGTTCAACAGAAAAAAGCTCCCTCTTGCCTCATCCTTTCCCAACACGGAGACCCCTTCCAAAGCTCCCCCCACCCACCCAGGACGGTTTTGCAAGCAGAACCAAGGGTTTCAGCAGTTCCCCTTCCAACTTCCAACTGATATCCCACCGTTCAGTGTGGCCAACAACGGGCACTTCCTGTGGAGGGAAAGGCCAGGCTGTGGAAAGATCCCAGAGGAAGGGGAATATAAAAGGAGCCCCAGGGAGCCTGGATTCTCCGACAAGTCCCTGAAGAGACCTCAAGATGCTGAGCTGCTGTGCAGTGCTGCTGTTTGTTGGGGGGGTCGTGGCAGCCCCCACACCAGCCCCGCCTCGCACCTATGAGCAGGTGGTGGCCTCTGCTGTCCAAATGTACAACCAGCAGAAGAAGCCGGAGTTTGCCTTCCGGCTACTGGAGGCTGAGCCCGTGGGGGGGTGGGTGAGTATTGTAGGCACACGTGTCCTGGTGTGGTGGGTGGTGGGGCGTCTGCCCTCTGCACCAGTGGTCCCCATGTCCTCTGCCCAATGCAAAGGGCTCTGTGGTGCTGAAGGCATTGGGTGTTTCCCTCCTGGGTAGCAGCTTTTGAGTGGGACTGAGGGGAATGGGTTCATACGCCTTCCCCGAATGTTGTGGTCCCAAGCCTGATTCTTTCCACTCCCCATACCCCAGTCTAATCTCCAGCCTTAAGCCAAGAACCCCTTGATTCTTGCTTGGAGTTTGGCCGTTTGGTTAGTTTTGGCCCTTTGTAGGGCAGAAGTTAGAATCCCCCAGTTACTTTGCCTTGTGCCTTCCTCTCTTGACATCAGCAGCTGCAGCCTGTGACTTGAGACTGTCAGACCAGCCTCTCTCTCTCTCTCTCTCTCTCTCTCTCTCTCTCTCTCTGTGTGTGTGTGTGTGTGTGTGTGTGTGTGCGTGCGTGCATGCGCGCATCCAAGTCTGCCTCTGGAAGTTCTCACTTGCAGTCACTCTGGGGAGTAAGGTTGCCAACTTTATTTCCATTAGGGCTTCTTGTGGCTATAACACCCACAGATCAGGCAGAAATCCACCAAACGAAAATTTTTCCCATCACTGATGTGCATGCCAGGAAAAGCTGCATCTGCTGAACGTATGCTTGTTATGCAGGCATTGGAGACACAAGAGCCCTGCCAGATAAAAAAGCTGGTTCTCTGTCTCTGTCTCTGTCTCTGTCTCTGTCTCTCTCTCTCTGTGTGTGTGTGTGTGTGTGTTTCATGTAAATTGGGAGGGCTTCAGCTGAGGCCAGGTTCCCCAGGCCAGCTGTAAGAGGGCTTTGTCCCTTTCACTGCCTCTTCCCAGGACCCTTCTGCTAAAACCACCCAGGCGCTGAAATTCTCCATCAAAGAGACGACCTGCCCGTCATCGGAGAAGATTGATGCCTCCAAGTGTGACTACAAACCAGAAGGGGTAAGGCGAGGAGGCGAGGAGGGGGCTTCTGCTGCCCGCTGGGCCACCTCCCTTCTTGCAAGGCTGCCACCTCCTTCTCAATGTTCCTCCTGTGCTTTAAGATTGCAGAATCTAAGCCGGTGATGCTGAGAGTACAATTTCCACGCTAGTCCTTTCCCCCATACCTGCCCATTTCCCGCATAATCCAGAGGACGTTTCTCCCCACTGTTCGCAGTCCTTTCCCCCTCCCTTCCATGGGTCACCATTTGCAGCTATCGGTGGAGCTTCCCTCTGTGATCAGAAGGCAGCTGGGTTGGCCTGCTGCAGTCAGAATAACAGAGTCACGCAGCGCCTTGTGATGATGTCTGGGGGCAGAAACGTCACGGACCCACCCAAGACAGCCCAGGTTTGCCCCTCTTCCTTCACACTGGGCTTGAGATGTCCTGAGTGAGAACGTCAACTTCGGCCAAAATTGGGGTGGGGGATGAAACTAGGGGTGTGAAAAGTGTGTGTGTGTGTGTGGGGGGGGGGTAATTTTGGGAAATGGGCAAAATGAAGTTCGCAGGGCTGAGCAGTGGGTCAACTGCTAAATCGTTTTTCGAAAGCATCGCCTTTGTGCTGCTGCCCCAGCCAGTAGTAGTTCTGTTCTCCTCCTGCTTTCTGGACTCCCCTCCACTGCCCTCCTCCACCTGTGGAGGGTCAGAATGTCCAGAAGGTGGGAAAGGGGAGAGGGGGGCAAGCAAATAGGCTTAGCCCACCTCCAGAGCATCAAGTAGGAATGCCACGTCCCCTGGTTCCCCCTGCAGCTTCCTCCAGGGCAGCCTCCCTGGGCTTCCCAGCAGGCTCTCTGTCCTCCAGGAGGCCAGCTCCAGGGAGGCAGCCCTCAACTTTCCACCTCAGTAGCTCCTTGCCCATGCTCCTCTCCACTGCTCCCCAATGCAGTGCTGATCACATTAGCCCCAAGACCCTTCAGTCCGCTAAAACTGAGGGTTGGGAGAGTTAAAGCAGATAAAAGGAAGTACTTTTTTACCCAGCGGGTAGTTAATCTGTGGAACTCTTTGCCACAGGAGGTGGTGATGGCATTTGGTCTTGATGCCTTTAAGAGGGGATTGGACGGATTTCTGGAGGAAAGGTCCATCGTGGGCTATAGGCAATGATGGATTGTGCAACCTCCTTACAAAGGTGGAGGGCTACTGGTATCGGGTGCAAGGGAGTGGCAACAGGATGCAAGCATCTTGTTGTCTCATGCCTCCCTGGGGCACCTGGTGGGCCGCTGTGAGATCCAGGAAGCTGGACTAGATGGGCCTTTGGCCTGATCCAGCAGGGCTCTTCTTATGTTCTTAAGTTGCCCCCAAGTGGCTTCCATCACCTGCTGGTGCACCAGACTCCCAAAGATGGGGCCAACCAACAGACCCTGAACAGGACCAACCAGGTTGGTGCTCAGCCCCCAGGCTGGGAGCCCCCCAGGACTCCCAACAGTCTCCTCCTCTGGTAGGGGCCAGCCTTGCAGGGCATGGCGCTCAATCACTCAGATTCGGGGGGCACTTCGCTTGTAAAATAGTCTGCATGGGCAAGTACCCCCCTGCCGCACACTTATTGTTGGCTGAAAAGTTCCGGCATAGACCAGCCTGAGTTCGATGGCCCAGCCAGATACGGCAGTTTTGTGTGCTCTCTCGCTTTCCACAGGTCGACAGGGATTGTTCTGGGTTCTATTCCACTGAGCAAAGTCCACCACGAATTGTGGTTCAGTGTGAGGATATGGACCAAGAGGTACCTTCTTGGCCAGCCTAGGTGGCCTTTCTGTCTTTTTTGCTACATGCAAGCTGGGGTGCTGGGAGGCAGAGGGGAGCAGGGACGAGGAATGGGGCGTGACATTCTTGCAGGGCGAGGGGAGACTCCAGAGGGGGTCCAGGAAGTCCCCACAGAGCTGTGTTGAATTGTTTTGGGTCGCAAACTTTTATTTTCCAAACATTCTGGCACCTGAAGCTTGAGTACATTTGAGCGTTTGTAGAGCATCAACCCTGAGCATGTGCAAAATGCCTTTTCCTCATCTGAAAGTAAGGAGAACTTAGAAGCTCTTAGCATGACAATCTGTTGGGATCCACTGAAAGTGGCATTATCAAGCAGGAATTTTTTAACTAAATCTAATTAACAGCACACAATCCTATCCATGTCGAGTCAAAAGTCTCATTGAAATCCAAGGAGCTTATTCCCAGGCCCGTGTGCATAGGATCGCATCCTAAGTACATTAACATTTTACAAGTTTAAAAAATTATTTAAAATCAAGGAGAACCCGCCTAATCTTCTTAAGCAGCTGCTGATCTGTTTGTTTATTTTTTAATTCCCCAAACATCCCAAAGGCTGCAATCCTATCCACAGTTACCCGGGAGTAAGCGCCATTGACTATCATTGGCAAAAGCATATACATAGTAGCTTTCCGAAAGGACAGATCTGTAACATTTCCCCAAATGCAGTCACATGCCATAACAGCAGCAAGCCTAATATATTAAAAATGCATGGGGACCCTCCTGAAATTGGCTCATGAACCAACCACTTAGGGGGTCCCAACCCACAGTTTGAGGAACATTGCTCTGTAGAGTCTTGGCCAGTGAGGGCGCAATTTGTACCCAGAGTTAGGCTGGCACAGTTAGGCCAGCCATGTTTGGCCAGCACAAGGGTTGCCGTAAAGTGCATTTGGACCACTCTCAGAGTCAGGGAGGATGGCTCATGTCGGCCAAACTGTTGGGACCACATCCTAGTAAGTCAACGTGATAATCATTTGTGTAACAGATGAGGAAGAGCACACTCTTCTTTGACTCTCTGCCTTTGCTCTCTTCCGTCCTTGATCTAGATTGAGCGTGTCACGAGAGGCCGCTGGAAGAGGTTCTGGAAAAAGACCGGGAGATTTATTAAGAACCATGGTTGGACCATTGTCGGGGGAATTGCCAGGTTTACTGGATAGAGCCTGCCAGAGAAAAAAGTTGCCAGAAGGCTCCCAATCCCGCCAGGTTCACTGCTGTTGCTTCAAAGCAAAAAACCGCTTCGTTTCTGCCCGTCTTGCTTCTTGTGCCATGTCTCATTCACCTCCTGTCTGCTTGGGGTTGGAAAGGTTTTGGTGCCCAATAAAATGTCCTTTACTCCAAAGTCAAGGCACTTGCTGTCACTGCTGTCAGGAGGTTTCTGGACTTTGAGAAGGGATGGAGCTGGGGAGGGTATCGAGGGACCCTGTTGGCTGTCACGGTTGCCGTGGAGGTGGTTGTCATGGAGGCCTGGGAGAAGCAAAGCCACCTCACTTTTGCTTCTCCCAGACTGGTCTTGAGGAATGGGCAACCACACTACTGGACATGTGCAACACTCTGAGCATGTGCAACAGGTGCGCCTGGAAGGGAAGACTGACTGCATGCGCAGGGGCCTGGGTGCAATGGCTCGTGACACCCCTCAGTGGACTGGCATGAAATAAAGATGAGGGAGATGGGGGTGTGGGTGCAAGACAATGCAGCTCCGTGGGGTGTGTGTGTGTGTAAATATACACTAGGAGGCAGGGAGAATCAGAAAATGTGCAATACCAAACACACAGAGCTAAGCAGATTAAGAGGAAAGGGACATCTTTCGAAGAAGGACACATAAAGAAGCAAAATGGAGGGAGGAGGGACAGTGGCATCACTAGGGTTTGCGTCACCAGGTGCAGGAGGAGGTGCATGATGGACCTCCTCCTGAGTCTTGCGCAAGTGCATTAGGCCTCTGGGAACCTCCAGCCTTTAGTTGGAAGGGCAACCCCACCACCACCAAACTTGGCCAGAGGTTCCCAGTGGAGTTCAGATGGAGGCAGTGGTGTCATCTAAATGATTTAAGAACAGGTACTCACTTTTGATTGGCACGTGTCGGGACCCGCCCACTGGAAGTGACGTCATAAGCCAGAAGTGATGTCGTGGCAGGAAGTGACATGAAAAAAGCCCTTTTTGAGGCCTCAGACAATTTTAAACTGACCCAACAGTTGCAACAGTATTCCACAGCACCCCCAGAACATGTTAAGGAGGCCTGGCATCATGTTAAAGTGACCCAAGAGTTCCAAAAATATTCGAGAGCAACCCCTGAGCAGCTCATTTTTCAGTGGCAAGGCAAGGCAAGGCCTGGCCTGGCTTGGGAAGGCAAGGCAAGTTTAAAAAAGCCACCAGCTCATTCCAGCAATTCCAAAATCTTACAGAGCAACAGAACAGCAGTTTAACAAAGACATCAGCTCATTTTTCAGTGGCAAGGCAAGGCCTGGCCTGGCTTGGAAAGGCAAGGCAAGTTTAAAAAAGCCACCAGCTCATTCCAGCAATTCCAAAATCTTACAGAGCAACAGAACAGCAGTTTAACAAAGTCATCAGCTCATTTTTCAGTGGCAAGGCAAGGCCTGGCCTCGCTTGGGAAGGCAAGGCAAGTTTTAAAAAGCCACCAGCTCATTTCAGCAATTCCAACATCTTTTGGAGACAAATTCCAAAATCCCCCCCCCCCCGGAACCGCTGCGCCTCCTCGGGAGAGGGAGCCCCAGGCAGCCTACCTGCTCACGCTGCCGCCGCCGCCGGTCTCCCTCGCTCTGCTCCGCTCCGCTCGCTGCCAGGCAACTCAAACATGCAGGAAATTCAAACGTTGCAGGGGGCGGAGCGGAGCGCCGACGGAGTCGACGAGTAGGCGGGCGAATGGGCGGGGCCAGCCGTAATCCTAGGTACGGGTACTCGCATACCCCCACGTACCCCCTACATGACATCACTGGATGGAGGGCTGCGTGTCACCCCTCTCCCAGCAAATCACCTGGAGCAGCCTGCACACACCCGGCACCTGCCCAGCGGTGCCACTAAGAGGGGAAGTAGGCTGTGAACAGGGAGATGCTGGCGCCCAGGGGAATGAGATTACCCAAACGCATCACGGAATGAGGAACCAGAGGTTTGCGTGGCATTGGGGGAAGAGGAAGGAGAGGAGGCTAGAAAGCTGAGGGCAAAGGGGAAGGAGGTGGGAAAGAACCAGGGGTTCCTGCCGCAGTGCAAGACTGTGGCTTTGGTCTGTGTTCTTAGCAGCCTGGAACGGCAGCTCTCGGTGAGCCTCTGGGCAGGCAATAAGGCACTTTGCTCAGCTGAAATGAGAGAGCCTGTCTTCTCATCCTGCAATTCCTCCTGTGGCAAGGAGTTCCACAGATTAATTACCCGCTGGGTAAAAAAATATTTCTTTTTCTTAATGGGCACTGTGACTGCTTAAGGGATGTCCCTTAACGCTTCTGGGTATTGATGTTCTTGAGCAGCAGTGCTGATGGGGAAAGGAACCTGCCTGAAAAGGACGCTTGTGGCTGATCTGTGACCTCTTTCTTAATGGCTTAAGGACAGATTGAAGAGTCCAAGACTTGCACACACTCACATCAAGCCAAGGAGGAGGAGGACAGAAACACTAAGCACGTCAGTTTGGTGCACCTGAGACACGGAGGACAATGAGGCACGAAGGCCGATTTGTCGGGGTGCCACTGGCCAAGATGACTCATCTGTGCCTTCAGGGTGAAACTTTGGTGGATGCAGGTGTCATGGGACTGGTTAGCCAACATGCAGCCGTCTCCCAGCTCATGGGAGCGCATGGGCAGGGAAGGGTTTGAGTGACACACTCACGCCTCAGCCCGTTGCAAGGGGGAAGTGAGACAGCTTCGAAAGGGGAGATGAGTGATGTGGGGAAGGGAAGAAAGGGTGGCCTGAGAAGGAAACCAGTCACCCAAGACCTGCCTGACTCAGCAGTGCTGCCTGACTCAGCAGTTCTTGGTGCATTGATGGCTGTGAGGCTGCTGAGGGAGCACCGGCAGGTCGCACTGAAGGTCGGGTGGAGCAGAGTGTGCCACAAGGACAGGTCTGCCAAGGACGGGTTGGAGGAATTCCACCTAGGGCAGCCTTGCCTGCTGTGGGGTGAGCTCTTCTTCTTGTGCTTTTGGTTTTTTTGCTGTCCTTGATCGCTCATCCCTGCTGGGGAAGGTGGCCTCCCATTGGGTAGCCAAAACCCCAGGAAAAATGGGCACTGTTTCAACATTGTTGTTGTTGTTGTTCAGTCGCGTCCGACTCTTTGCGACCCCCTGGACCACAGCACGCCAGGCCTCCCTGTCCTCCACTAGCTTCCGGAGTTCGCCCAATTTCATGCTCATCGCTTCGGTGACACTCTCTAACCATCTCATCCTCTGCCGCCCCCTTCTCCTTTTGCCTTCCATCTTTCCCAGCATGAGGATCTTTTCTAAAGAGTCCTCTCTTCTCATGAGGTGGCCAAAGTACTTGAGCTTCAGCTTCAGGATTTGTCCTTCCAGGGAGCAATCAGGCTCGACTTCCTGGAGGATTGACAGATTGGATCTCCTTGCAGTCCAGGGGACTCTCAAGAGTCTTCTCCAGCACCATAATTTGAAAGCATCTATTCTTTGGCGCTCTGCCTTTCTTATGGTCCAGCTCTCACAGCCCTGTTTCAACATACATCTTGTCAACTCCTCACACACCTTTACATCCTCAGACATCTTTATATAACAGGCCAACTAACCCTGAGTAAGCTGTATCCCAGCCTGGCGGAAGCTGCCGGTGCTGCACATCAGGGGGCCAAGCCTGCAGCCGGTCCCAGCAGCCTCTCTCTAGCTAGCCGATCACCTCCCAGATACCTGCTTTCCCTCCTGGCAGGGAACCTGCCACCCCTGGAGGCTCCTAGAGGGGAGGAAGCTGGATGGCGCAAAGTCAGAGCTGCTCCTTCCACAAACAAACTGGTCTAGAAACGTTTCTCACCCAGTTCCTGTTCTTATAATAACGTCGGCAGAGAACACAGGCAGCGCTCAGCTTAGTCGTCATGCCTTGGTACAAGTCAAATCCATCTAAGCGACTGCCATGCTAAGAGAATGGCAGGTGGTTTTGCATTAGTGTTGGACTACATTAAGACATGGGACGTGGTGGCGCAGTGGGTTAATCTGCTGCTGCTGGGCTTTCTGACCGGAAGGTTGGGAGTTCAAGACTACGCGACGGAGTGAGCTCCCGTTGCTTGGCCCAGCTCCTGCCAACCTAGCAGTTCGAAAGCACCTAAATGCAAGTAGATCAATAGGGACCACTTCAGTGGGAAGGTAACGGCGTATAGTCATGCCGGCCACATGACCACGGAAGCTTGTCCTCGGACAAAATGCCAGCTCTACAGGCTTTGAGATGAGCACCGCCCCCTACAGTCAGTCACGACTAGACCATTCGGTCATGGGGAAACCTTTACCTTTTTACATTAAGAGTGCAATCCTAACCTGGAGTTAGGCCAGCACAGTTTGGCCAGCAAAGGTCGGCCAACCCAAGGGATACCGTAAAGTATGTTTGGACCACTCTCAGGGCACAATCCTAAACTGAGTTAGGCCGGCATAAGCTAAACCAGCAAAGTTTGGCCAGCACAAGGGCCACTGTAAAATATGTTTGGACCACTCTCAGAGTCAGAGAGGCCAGCACACAGACGTGAGCCATCCTCCCTGACTTGAGAGTAGTCCAAAAACTCTCTATGGTGGCTGTTGTGCTGGCCAAACTTTGCTGGCTCAGCTTATGCCGGCCTAACACCAGTTTAGGATTGCGCTCTCAGAGTCAGAGAAGCCAGCATGCAGACGTGCACCATCCTCCCTGACTCCAAGAGTGGTCCAAATACGCTTTACGGTGTCCCTTGTGCCAGTCAAACTTTGCTGGCCTAGCTGTGCTGGCCTAACTCCAGGCTAGGATTGCGCCCAAAGAGTTACTTCACCAACACAAAGGAAATAACTTCAATGCCATCACACACATTTTTGGCATTGAAAAAATAAAACAAGGAACAGATTTTTCTGGAGAGATCTTTATGCATGATTTTAATGTGTCTGAATATGACAATTTCGTATGACAATTTTGATGATGCTCTTTGATCATGATGAATACAATCGGTAGTCACATCATTCCAAGAGATTTATTTTGCTCTGATGAATTAATCATTCATCATCTGTGCTGTGATGACGACATCATCATCATTGCTGCTTGCACGTTTGTGACTTTGTTTCAGCATAGGTATCTTTAATCCCTTCAAAATGTTTTAATTACATTTAATATGGACAGCTTCTTTATTAGAAAGAGAGAGGAAGGGAGGGAGGGAAGGAGAGATCTGCAGAAAAGAATCAAATTCTACCACCATTTCCAAACAAATACACACATACTTGTTATCTCTTTGACAATATGCAATCTTCCAGGTATTAGTTTATCTCTGAATGCCAAGTACAAGGGAGTGGCAACAGGATGCAGGTATCTTGTTGTCCTGTGTACTCCCTGAGGGGTCTGGTGGGCCACTGTGAGATACAGGAAGCTGGACTAGATAAGCCTTTAACCTGCCACTTCTTATGTTCTTAAGGCCCAGGCTGGGTTGTAAATTATTATAGCTCCCTCCCCATAGATAGGATAGCAAATTCTGTTTTATTTACCTCATATTTACCTCAGAATTTTACCTCAGAATGCCAGATGCAGGGAGTTGCAACAGTATGCAGGCATCTTGTCCTGTGTGCTCTCTGAGGCATCTGGTGGGCCACTATGAGATTCAGGAAGCTGGACTAGATGGGCCTTTGGCCTGATCCAGTGGGGCTCTTCTTATGCTCTTATGTTCTTTTCTCCTGAGGACAATACCCAGTCTGAAATATGGGCATCATATCTCTCAGCTGCACCCTCCCCATGGCTGCTATGTGAGAGAGCCACTACACCAAAAATGGGCACAAAAATTTTATGTCTGCATCTCCTGGAGTTGAGCTCTAATTCCATTATGCTTTGGGGGACACATGATTAAACAGTTAAATAGATCTAAAATACAGGTAGATTGGTTGTGTACCTACACCCTGAAAACAGGCAAGACTCACTCCAAGCAATATTACAGGAGCCTTGTGGGAGAGCAAGCGGAGAGATGAGGAACTGCTTAGCGTGGGGAGAGACAGAGCAGGACTGGAGGTGGGATGTTCCCAATGTTGCTGAGTTCTGGCTTGAGGTTGATCTTGGTGACTCCCGGTGGGGGTCTGAGGTGGAAGCTCTGCAGGATGGTAGTCAGATATAAGAAGAGTTCCATTCGGGCCAAGCCTTCACCAACACAGTTCCTCTTGCCTGCGGTAGAAGGAAAAAGTTATGGTCAGAAGCAGCGACAAGCTTTAGCCACAATCTCAGGCAACAAGCTGAGATTGACACTAATGGCCAAAACTGTGAAAACGTTACCAAGTATGAATACTAACATCATGTGTTATATATATCCTGTGTTTGTTTATATATGCACACACACATGATGGATGATGTTATCTATATACTGTATATACTGTAAATACATCTGTGTGCTGGCCTCTCTGATTCCAAGAGTGGTCCAAACATACTTCGCGGTGTCCCTTGTGCCGGCCAAACATTGCCTGTCTAACTGTGCCAACCTAACTCCAGGTTAGGATTGCACGCTGAAAGGGCCTGGACCTGATGCCAGCTTCCTGAAGGCACCTGGTTGGCCACATCCTGCTCAGAAACAGGATGTGGATTGACGGACAGACCCAGCAGGGCCTTCCTGATGTCCTTTGTTAGGGGGCACGTCCGTGCCTACCTGCAGAGAAGGGCATATCTGCCCCATTCTTCTTGAAGGCTCCGTTCTTGTCCAAGAAATGTTTGGGGTCAAACTGATATGGATTCTGAAATTGCCTGTGGTCATGCAATGCGGAACTCAGAACGGGAAAGACGGTCGATCCCTGTGTGAAAAAGCAGAGAAAATGGCAATGGGACATCTAATGAGTGACAAGGAAGCTAAGCAGCATCTTAAAATGACTTTCTGAAGCCTGCTTAGCAGAGAACAGCCTGAACAAAGTGCAATTCACTGAAACGTGATACTCCCTTATCTTGAGCTTCAGTACTGGCTCCTTTTGCAGTCCGGTCCTGCTTCAATAAAACAGGATGGATGGAGTGGAGCATGCTGGGAGCTCCCAGCATTCTCTACGCCTGTTTATTTCAAACAAGCAGGTTTTATGGTAGGAGGCGCAATGACATCATTTTCTTGAAGCCACATCGGAGCATCTGACTGAGTCAACCAATATGGTTGACTCAGTCAGATCATTGCCGCCAAGGAGGAGGATTGCCGCGAATTCACGAATCAAAATCTCCCTGCACGTGTGTAAAAGTTAATCTCAACCTCTTTAATCATGCCTGCGTGCTCTGCATACGGGTGTGCGAATTGCTGTAAGAAAAATGGGATTTAATTTCCACGGAAAGATTCATGTATTCACATTACATCGGTTCAATAAAACTACAGTTCACTGAAATAGTGCATTTTTTTTTGAAGCTGTGTAATTTCTTGTTGTTCCTAGCAATCTTATTCACCATTTTCTGACACCCACTGTTAATGGTCTAGAAGGTAAAAAAAAAAAATTTCCCCCCTCCTTTTCCCCCCTTCCCGTTTACACTTTTTTTTCCGCCTTCCATTTTCTACTGTAATATTTATGAAATTCAGAACATTAACATAATTTTTTTTTATGGGGCATGACCGTTTTATTTTTGCTTGTGTAGATTTCAATAAATTCTTTTAAAATAGTGCAATCTGAGTTTAAATAGACAGCAAGTAGCATTTCGTCCGGTATGTTCAGTAATATAATTAAGAGGAATTTAACCTTGTAATTGCATATTAAATCATAATAAGGTTACCAATAATGTGTCTACACGGTCACATGTTTTTATTTTCGTAAGTTTTTATTTAAGGAATAAACTATTCAGTCCTAAACAGTACGAGCAAAGCAATCTGAAAGGCTTGGAATGAGGATTGTTTTGAGTCACCAACATGGCAGCTAAGCCCGCCCCCTGGCTTCACTTCACTCCTATTACTTCTTAAGGCAGGGCGTCTCCTGTTTCATTATACCTTCATGATTTCAAACGACACAGCATGGAGGAAGAAGGAGGCGCCAGAGCTCCAAGTAATGATGGGTGGGCCCTGGATCCCCTTTTCCTCCCAGAACTGCCATGTTATATACCATTTGATGCAGAATTTCATGCAGAATGCAATGAAACAAATTAGAGTGTAATATGTTCATTCTGTCAAACGTTACGGCAAAAAAGCCCAAGAAAATGAAAATACAACTATGAAGTCACTTCCTTTTGTGACATCACTTCCAGGGCATCATTTTGCACAGGGCTACACTTTCATTAGCTACACCAGTGCATGGTGGCAAAGCCCTGAGGGCGCAATCCTATGCAGCGCCGGAACGGGCAGGCCAACTTGGCAGTGCCATAGCCAACGCTGCATAGGAGAGGCTGGAGCCCCTCCCCCCCATGGCAAGAGAGCTGTAGGGGGAGGCTCCAGCCTCCCTTATGTGCTCCTCAGATCTGCGCCCACTAAAGAGCGGGTGCAGATCCAAGGAGACTGCGTGACCCAAATCGGGGCCTTGCGGCCTTGCTGACGGGCTTAGGACATGGCCGTATGGCCACCTCCCAAGCCTGCCCACGTCCTGTCCAAGTCCCGCCCCCACCTCCCTCCCTCCCACCAATCCCTGTCCCGATATGGGATGGAGCCTCCCTTGCGCCGACCGGCTTTGGTTGGCACAAGGGAGGCTCTCCGTCAATGCTCTGAAGCCGATGCTACAAGTACTGTCAGCTTCAGAGCTGGAGCGCTGATGCGGGGGTGCTGCTCGGCGCCCGCATGCTGGCGCTCCGTCCCTTGTGTCGACGCTATGACGTAGCGTTGATGCAAGGGGAGGGGTAGGATTGCGCTGTGAGTGCTGCCGCCTCCAGCAACGCCACTGTCCCCAGGACCAAAATCATGCACACCAGTTCTCTAATGACGACCCGTTCTTCAATCAAAGGCCATTTTGCCTGGAGCTTGACCTCTTGGTAACGCTCTCAGTACTTTCAGGTACCTTTGGTATGGTGAAGCCCTGGATTTCAGTGTCACGTTTCACCACACGTGTTAGTCCTAAGGGGACGAGATCAAGACATCGTTGGGCCTCGTGGATGACGGCTTCAGTATAGGGCATCTCCAGGCGGTCCTTCATGGAAGGGGTGCGATCCTGACCGATCACCTGATCTACTTCCTGTTGGGCCTCTGCTGGAAGTGGGACATTTAAGGTAGGACGTTTTAAGTGCACACAACAAACCCAGAAACAGGGGCACATTTCCAGTCCTGTCTCCTCCTCGTCTGCTGTGTGGGTTCTCGACAGGCAGGCTCGACAGGCAGCTGCTGGAGATGCTCTAGGAGGAGTTCCTGCTACAGGCAGGGGGCTGGACTAAATGACCTTGTAGGTACCTTCCAACACTATGATTCTGACTCAATCCCTGTTTTCAAAGGTTTGCTGGGATGGGCTGAGTTGGAACTTTAAGTGCGCCGATCTTGAACAAAGAGCTGTGATCAGACGACAGCAGGAAGCCCTTAAAGGTAGCCTACAATTTAGGACAAAACTGGCTTATCTTGAGCCAGACTGTAAGACCTCCTATCCCAGGATTGTCTTTCTACAAAGTGGGTCCTTGTGCTAAAATTGAGAATCACTGTTATAAATGATAGCACAATGCCATAGAAACATGACTTTGGGCATAATCCTATCCAATTTTCCAGTGCTGATGCAGCTGTACCAATGGGGCTTGTGCTGCATCCTGCTATGTGAGGACAGTCATGGAGACCTCCTCAAGATAAGGGAATGCTTGTGGTCCATGTGGCAGAAGGCTGATGACAGCGACGGGCCGACTCAGCTAACACCCACGTCAGAATACACAAAGTGCTACGGTTGGAGTGTTGCTCAGTGTCTGCTACACGACAGGACAAAAGGGCAGGCCACAAGTGTATCCATCGCTGTACCTTGCACGGCTGGGTGTTCGGTCAGGACCATGAGGATGTATCTCAGAGTGGTGCTGGTGGTTTCGGTCCCGGCAATGAACAAGTCATAGGCAGTCATGTTCAAGTTCTCTCGGGTGAATTCAGTCTTGGCATTGGACCTTTCCTGGAAACAGCAAGAACACCAATGGAAGTGCTGATGTCCTTATGACGGCCTCTTCTGCCCTTACAGGAGTAGATGCTCAGTGTGGGCTCAGTGTGCCCATTTCTCTGGCTGCCCTGGAGATGGGTGGAACGGAAGGCGGAGATAGGTGGGCAGCCCAATCCGACCTCACACCCCACATGGCAATGCAATGGGCTAGCCCAGCCTCTGCTGTATCCCGTGGGGGAATTTTGGCTGCTGGAGGGCTTCTTGGGTGACATGTCTATGTCACTATGGCTATGGCTCAACTCCTAAGTCCATGTTGACCCGTAGAAGCAGATCAGGCCTGCGAATGGAGTTTCCGCAGCTGCTGAACGCACCCCTTTCCGGGCCCAATCCACCCATCCCTTGCTCCATCTCCTCCCTGTTCCATCCTCCACCACCCTGTTCATTTCGACTCCCTGGTCCATCGCTGCGCTGGGCTTACCTGCTCCAGTGGGCTTCCCAACATCCACTGGCACATGTGCGAAGGCTCTGGCCTTTGTGCTGCAGCAAAGTGCGGCTGCCTTGCAGCAACCTGCGCTGATGCAACATATGTTCCGCCCACGCTCCAGTTACACAGCTTGGGTCGTAAGTAAACTAAGGGCCCAATCCTCTCCACCCTTCTAACATTGATGCAGCAATGCCTATGAGGAGTGTGCTGCATCCTGTGGTGGGGGAGCAGTCAAGGAGGCCTCCTCTTGTTGTTGTTCAGTCGCTAAGTCGTGTCTGACTCTTCACAACCCCCTGGACCACAGCACGCCAGGCCTCCCTGTCCTCCTCTAGCTCCCTGAGTTCCCCCAATTTCACGTTCATTGCTTCAGTGACTCTCTCTAACCATCTCATCCTCTGCCGCCCCCTTCTTCTTTTGCCTTCCATCTTTCCCAGCATGAGGGTCTTTTCTAAAGAGTCTTCTCTTCTCATGAGGTGGCCAAAGTACTTGAGCTTCTGCTTCAGGATTTGTCCTTCCAGGGAGCAATCAGGCTTGACTTCCTGGAGGATTGACTGATTGGACCTCCTTGCAGTCCAGGGGACTCTCAAGAGTCTTCTCCAACACCATAATTCGAAAGCATCTATTCTTCGGCGCTCTGCCTTTCTTATGGTCCAGCTCTCACAGCCATACATTGCTACTGGGAAGACCATCGCTTTGACTATGCGAACCTTTGTTGGCAGGGTGATGTCTCGGCTTTTGATTAAGTTGTCTAGGTCCACCATAGCTTTCCCCCCAAGAAGTGCCTTTTAGGCATAAAGGCAGGGTAAAAATCTTTTAAATAAATAAATAAATAAATAAGAAGTAAACGTCTTTTAATTTCATGGCTGCAGTCACCATCTGCGGTGATCTGGGAGCCCAGGAAAATAAAGTCTGTCACTGCTTCCCAGGGAATATTTGCTCCTTTATCTCGGGGCTGCATTGTGGCTGCATTGGTGCTGGAAGGCTGGATAAAGTTGGGCCCTCAAATACAGAATGTGTCTAGTTGAGCTGCATCGGGATGTGTTTGTTTTCAGCTTGCCTTGTAATCTCCTCGCCTACCTTTGCTCCTTCCCATCTTTTTTTTTTTACATTTTGCCAAATGATTAACTGTATCTGTGCCATGTCTCTGTCACCAGCAACCATCTCCCCAAAGCCTTGTAAACCCTTTTAAATAAACCCCTTTGACTAGTTTTCCTGTCAGGAAAGTTAGAATAGACAAAAGAAGATATTTCTTTAACCGGCATGTATTTAATCTGTGGAACTCCTTGCCACAGGTTGTAGTGATGGCATCTGGCCTGGATGCCTTTAAAAGGGTATTGGAAAGATCTCTAAAGGAAATGTCCATCGTGACCTATAGCCCATGATCAGTGATGCAACCTCCTTTCATTAGTAGTAGGCTACTTCAGAATGCCAGGTACAAGAGAGTGGTGACAAGAGGCAGGCATCTGGTTGTGCTCCCTGAGGCATCTGGTGGGCCACTGTGAGATACAGCAAGCTGGACTAAATGGGTCCTTGGCCTGATCCAGCAGGGCTCTTCTTACTGTCATCCCTCTCCATCTGTCCCATATCCCTACTGTTCACTGGTGGGTTATAAGGGAAATCCCCAAGATTTGGGGGTCTCTGTTCATCTGGAAAAGAGGTGTATCCAAGGCAGTCTCTTTCTCTCTGGGCTCCCTAGTCTTCAATGGTGGCAGCTATTCCACCACCTTCCCTCCCCCTTGTATGCCCAGGAAAGGGAGGGAAACAGGAAGCAGGGAATTGCTTGCCAGGTGCTAAATCCTAGGCATGATGCCCTGGTCAGCCCTCTGGCTTCCCTGAAAACTCCGGAATGCAGGGTCCCTTTGCTTCCTTGTGTTCCTCTGCTTCATACCTGCTCCATTTTGAGAAGGAAGGAATCCACAAAGTCCCGAGGAGCATTGGGATCCAGGGTTTTCTCGTGCTCTTTTACTTTCTTGGCTACAAAGGCTTGGATGGCAAACAGGTTTTTGAAGTAGGTTTGGTGACCGCCAGGCAAGTAGTCCATGATGCCGGGGAAGAGGCTGTAGAGCTAAAAAGAGGGGATGGAGTTGGCTTATAGATGTGATAGGAAGCTCTTTGATGGGTTTTTGTATCCATGTTAATAAGAATAGTTAAACTAAATAAGAGCCATTGGAAAATCCATTTATCCACACATCTTAAGCACAGACCCCGCAGTGTACGGTATAGGCGTGCCCCGGTATCCACAGTTTCAGTTATCCATGGATACTGGGATGCCTATTAAAAAGATTAAAAGGTAAAGGTTTCCCCAAGACCGAATGGTCTAGTCATGACCAACTGTAGGGGGCAGTAGTCATCTCTGTTTCAAAGCCTGTAGAGCCGGCGTTTTGTCCGAGGACAAGCTTCCATGGTCATGTGGCCGGCATGATTATACACCGTAGTGCACGGAACGCCGTTCCCTTCCCACCGAAGTGGTCCCTATTTATCTACTGGCATTTAGGTGCTTTTGAACGGCTAGGTTGGCAGGAGCTGGGACAAGCAACGGGAGCACACTCCGTCGCGAAGTCTTGAACTCCCAACCTTCCGGTCAGAAAGCCCATCTTGGCGGTTTAACCTGCTGTGCCACCACGTCCCTATTAAAAAGATAGGGGAACATTAAACAAACCTCATTTTTTTTACCTTGTTGCAGCAAAACCACTGATGTTCCCCTATCTAAAAAGTATCCACGGTTTCAGGTATCCATGGTGGAGTCTGGAACAGAACTTTATTTTTTTCCCAATGAAAAAGTGGTTAAAAGTTCAGCAAATTCATCAGGCACAGAAGGGAAAGGTTTGCTGCCCTTCCTATCCTCTGATCTTCATCTGCATGACGAGAATCCCAGTGCACTTTAAGGTTTCAAAGCACCTGCCCTCAGAGGCGTTTCTACAGGGATGGCAAAGCTCTAAGTTTTGCAAGAAGGCTTACCCTGTCATGTAAATCCCTCCTCTCCCTTGCTGCTGTAGCCAGTAAGCAACGCCAAGATGTTGCTGTTCCCTGTGAGGTTTGGCTAAAACGGTGCAGGAAAGGAGTGATTTCCACTGCAAGGTAAGGCTTCTTGCAAAACTTAGAGCTTTGCCAACCCTGTAGAAACACCACTGCCTGCCCTATTGGTGCATAACCACTCCATTTCATTTCTGCTCCCCGGGATGCTCACCTGCCCTGCCACAGTATTCTCCAGCCAGAAGCTTTCGGTGAGCATGCGAAGGATCTCGAGGTACTCCTGGTCCTGGTAATTGAACCTTTCTCCAAGAAGGATGTGACAGATCACATTGCAGGTGGCACAGCTGAGCAGGCTGGCAGGATTGAAGGGCTGCCCTGCCAACGGAATGTGACATACATTCTCAAGTCAGCACATGCAGTTCTAAGCCAGCTCAGCCAATGGCATGACTCAGCAGAAAGCAGTTTCATATGATGACATTCCAAAATGCTGGACCACCTTCCAGGGTGGGGTCAGGATTACTGATGTAAAGTAGCTAAAATCCTGAGTACAGCAGAAGGCAATTGAAATGCTCACCATTATTGGCTGTCTATTGTTCCATACATGGGAAAGACAATTTTATTTCTGTGCAAATTTCCTTTGCCCATTCATATTAAGAGTAGGCCAGCTAGACTCCAGAGAAACAGCATGGGTTGTTTTGTGTGTGTTTGATCCAACCAACCATTTTTGGCCCTCAATTCCTTCATCAGGTGCTGGGACTCCTCTTGAACCCGCTCCTCGATGCTTTTCTTCCCCATCCCAAAGTTCCTCAAGGTGGTGAGAGAGAAGCGACGGAGCTGAACCCAGCGGTCACCATTGGACATGACGATACCTGAAGCAGACGGGCAGAGAAAACAGAATGAGTGCAGGGCTGCAATGTGCAGAAATGCCAGTGATCTGAGTGCAAATTCATCCATGAAATGTGGGTGAACTGCAACTGTGGTTACTCCTTCTTGATTTCTGTACTGTCCACAAACTTGCCCCTCTCCCTCGCCCTTCCCTGCTGTCTTAACTTCAGATCTGCACCATAAAATATGAAAATTTAAAGCATTTCTTATTGTCCTCATGTCGGGCCTGATTCCTTGGCAAGAGTTGATGCGGCAAGGGTTCCCTGAAACTAGCAATTTTGAACCCCACTGCCCTCATTAAGCAAGAAGGAAAAATGGTTACTGTCTGCATACCTGCTGGCATCGTCTAATATAGCTGACCCCAACTGCCCCAGCAAATCAAGTCAGGAACAACCTATGGACATGGCCGCAGAAGATGCTTCTCCTGTTCTCTGACCACGTCATACGAGCACAATTGCTACCAAATACTATCATCACATGCTTGGGGGGGCTCTGTGGGAACAGCTGAGAGCACAATCCTGACCTGGAGTTAGGCCGGCACAGGTAGGCCAGCAAAGTTTGGTCGGTATAAGGGACACCATAAATAGCATTTGGACCACACTCAGAGTCAGGGAGGATGGTACATGTCTGTGTGTTGGCCCCTCTGACTCCAAGAGTGGTCCAAACAGACTTTATGGTGTCCCTTGTGCCAGCCAAACTTTGCTGGCCCAACTGTGCCAGCCTAACTCTAGGTTAGGATCGTGCTCTGAATTGGATTTCTGTGCCAGTTGGCGGGGTCACCCATACAGCCAGCCTGCATGGAGGTGCTAGACTGCCATAGGGCCGCCATGTGACATGGGAAATCGATTTAAACCGAACATGTGGAAACTGTTTACACAGCAGCAAAAAAGTTCTGCTGCGGGAGTGTCCTGGTCTGCCTCAAAGGAGTGAAAGCAGAACTGACATCCCCTCTTGCACAATGCAGGAATGTTCCAATTCTTGACCCTCGTGTTTATGTGTGAGGAGTGCTGGCACCAGGCCTGGGTGGGAGCGTATTGGCACATTAAAGATTAACAGGTGGCAGCCCTTCAAGGTTGCATAGACAAAATTGTCCTTAATCGTCCTCTGTGTCAGAGAACTAGAAGGCAGCCAATGTCACATGGGGGTTTAAAGGGGGATTCAGAGGAGATCCAGGAAATTGCAGGCCTGCCAGCTTACCATCTATTGCAGGTTAATTGGGGGAAAACATAGTTGAAAGATAACTTTATTGAACATTATGGACACTAGAAGAACAAGCCTTGCTGAAGGGGAATCGGCACGTTTCTGCAAATAAGTCCTGCCTCATCCATATACCTGTCCCCAAGTCGCGCGGCCCCAATTTGGGCTGGGCGGTGTGCTTGGACCTTCACACCTGCTATATAGCAGATGGCACCTGCCCCAGGGAACGGGGACGAACACGCTCTTGCCCTGTGGAGGCTCCAGTCTGCTCCCAAGCTGCGCTGGATACATGCCGGCGTGCCTGTTCCAGTGCAGCTTAGGATTGCGCCCTTGGTTAGTTAGTTGCCCAATTATAGTAGGACACAAATAACCAGGATGCCAAAAAACTGAATGCAAATGTCCAGGGATGCCAATGACTGGAATGAATTTGACCAGGACCACAATCTTCCAGGATGTAAATACCCTAGTCAGGGCCAGCTCTAGGAATGGTGGGGCCCAATGCAGGGCATTCCTGCGGGGGCCCCCCACATGCCCCACAGGGACCCCCACTCACCAAGAAGGGCACTTGTAGTGCCACACACAAAGTGTAGCACCTGAAAATAATTGGTGGTGACAGGATGATGTCACTGGCAATTGCTTCCAGGAGGCCCATTTTGGGCACTTCAGAAGCTGGGGCAGGTGGGAAGGCCCAAGGGAAAGCTGCTCTGCTTGCCTCACTGACCTACACACAATCCTAAGAGATCCTGACTGCAGCAGCAAGCAATATGCTCACTGCACTGGTGCGGGCCCCCCCCAAAGCGCAGGGCTCGATGTGATAACATTGGTCACATTGGCTTAAAACCGGCCCTAACCATAGTACTGAGCTTTGCTGCTGAGCAAGGGTTAAACCCAGTCTCCTCGATTAAAACCCGGCACCCTAAGCCCTACACCACGCAGTCTCTCCTTCTGAGGTGTAGTGGCGTCTCTCTTTTTCAAGGTGGGCCATACCGAGTCCTTTGTTGGTCTTGTCGGCTAAGGGCAAGCTTCCTCGCAGGACGAACTCGTCTCCACACTCGATCAGAGCTTTCCTCACTGCTTCATAACCATGCAGGATGACCACTGGCTCTGAGCCAAAGTACACCGTGAACACTGGCCCATATTTTTCACACATCTGCCGAGACAGAAAAGGTACGCTAGCACAATCGGAGGAGGAAGAGCACCACTGGGGGGCTCAGACAAGCACAACCTGGTGAGGGGCACAGACAAGATGATGCCTTCCTGCCAGTGCTGCTTGCCCTCTGGTGCTGTGAACATGCTTGATGGCACATTTGCAGGGCTGCTGCGCCATCCAAAGACCCGGGTAGGATTACGCCCTCCGTAGCATTTATTTATACTGTTAATGGTTGAAATTTGTTTACTGCACTTGGATTAAATAATATGCTGATTATAGAAGTATGAAAACATTTTTTGTCTGAAAAAGACAAATATGTATGTGCAGAGCCGGCCTTAAGCTGATGCGGTCAATGTTGTCACATTGGGTCCCACCGTTTGGGGGGATCCCACACCAGCACAGTGAGCAGATCACTTGCTGCTGCAGCTGGGATCTCTACTGGCTGTAGTTCAGTGTGGCAAGCAAACAGCTTTACCTGGGGCCCTTTTACTGTACCTTTAATTTACCATTGCAGGTGCAGCTGTGGCCAATGTGATTAGTTTGACAGATTAAAGTCGGTCTTAAATTTTATGTATGCCTCTGAGAGCCTAATTCTATACCTGTCTACTCAGACGTATGTCCCATTATAGTCAATCGAACTTACTCCCAGGAAAGTGTGGATAGGATTGCAGTCTGAGGGTCTACAGACCTTGGTTTTAAGCCCTGCAAGAAATGTTTCCAATTGAGCCCACCCAGAGACATCATCCGGGCGCACCAGGAACCGGAAAGCCCAGATGATTGACAGCCCTCTGCCCCTATGGCGGAGGCCAGCCATGCCTCCCTGCGCCTCACAGCGCCCAAATTGCTCCATTTCAGAGCGATTCGGGAAGCGAGGGAGGGCAGGCAGGCCCAGGAGCAGCTTGCCCGTCCTTGGGAGAGGCTGCGCAGCCCGGGCCCATCCGCAGAACTGGCAGAACGGCATACTGGGCTGTTCCGCCAGGATGACACCACTGAGCCCCCCCTAAGTGATAGGATCAGGAATTAGCAGACTCCCCAGGCCTTACCTTCTCCAGGCTTCCTGCCAGGTTCTTCAGCTTCAGCTGCAGGAGGTTCCCTAGGAACGGCAGCGGTGTTGGGCCAGGGGGAAGGTTCCCATTCTTGGCTCCCTTCCTCTGGGTGGTCAGGAAGAGCAGGCAGCAGAGGCAGAAGGCCAGGAGGAGGGTGGGGAAGCCCAGCAGGTCCATCACAACTCAGGGTCTTCTTCCTGCAGAAGAAAGGCTGGAGCGTATGGAGCTTCTGGGGGCAGCTGAATCAAAGTCAACACTGGGCAGCAGGCAGGACTAGTGCTGAATCATTCTGAGTTCAAAGACCGTGAAATCAAAAACAGAGCCAGTGCTTGTTTGTTTGGGGCAGAATTTGTGCCCTGTGGCTTGGGTGATGATCTGCCTATGCTCTCCCATGGGACACAGTTGTCAGGAATAGACTTTGAAACCAAATTTGCTGTTCAAAACAAAGGGTTATTCACATATTTGCAAACACCGGTAGCAAGGGGAAAAAACAAACACATCAAGCCACACCCTGGATCATAGGTTTAACAAGTTATACCCCTCAAGCATGTTTGCTCACTGTTATGATGGGGGGGGTGTAACTCCCCTCCCCTTAGGTAGTTGCCGCTGCCATCAACCCAGGCTTCACACAACAAAAAGAAGCCCCTGGGTAAACCCCCTCTAAACAAGAAAACCAAATAGAAGAATTAAAGCCCAATTGTATTAACATACATTAAAAGTTAACAAATAAAATTACAGAGCCTCTATATTATCCAAATAGTAAAATACAAACTAGGAGGCTCTTGCCCCCAAGACTCCTCCCTAAAAGGCTCTAGTGAAACCCTCTGATTATAAATTAGCTAAGAGAAACTCAAAAGAATAAACAAAAACACCTACAGAGTTTTACCTCTGACTAACTATAACCAGCTGACAGTGCTTTCATACTTACAATACACAATGAGGTTAACCTTCCCTGCAAGCAGCAAAAGGGGTCTGTTCCCTGAGGCTTTTAACTTTAGCCCAATGACACTAATCGCCCTCACCTGAGCCATTTACACCTGAGTTGTCCTCTTCCAACCACTAATACAAAGCAAGGTCTACATGAAACCACAGTGTCATGACACTTACTTTGCACTCATTGGTCTTAGCTCAACTAATCAACAGTGCCCAAACAGAATATTTTAGACTTCGCCCTTCATAGCTCCTTGATATGTGCCTCCTTCCCCTGTACATATTTATACATACAACATATGTTAATGCTAATTTGGACTTAATGAGAAAGAGGTGTGAGGCAGTGGCATTATTCACCCG
>JAJKFI010000119.1:1154004-1348405 GCA_029204185.1 Lerista edwardsae
CCCGTTGCGGAACGCGGCGTGACGCAACGGGCGGACTGCCGCTCAAAGGTAAGTCCCGCCCAGCGTATCGGGTGAATAACACCACTGGTGTGAGGTAATATTCATGAAGGCTATTTGCACATGCTCAGTCTACTTTCTCTCAAGGTTGAAGCTGTTTGCTGCAAAATTTGCTGTTATCTGGCTCTGAGGTGCTAAAGGTGAGAAACGATATCTTTTGGTTCTGCAATGTGTACGCCCCCTTGTAACTTTCCTTTGTAACTTCCCACCCCTTGCCAATTTATCCGGCTAGCGAGACTTTGGCCTGAAAGCACAAGCTGATTCTTCGCCAACCACTTTTTGCTCCAAATTACAGGCTTTATGTTCTTAGCCTCAGTGTCCCAAATCACGAATTTGTAATTCACATTCTGCGCAGTGCTATAGCAGCAGGACAGAGCGCATGGGCTGGGTCTCTTCCCCATGTGCCGTTTTCTCCTTTCTTGGACCTGTCCCACGTTGCAGAGCCGAGCCAGGTCCAGGGTTGGGAGCAGCGGCGTCATGCAGCCGGAATGCTAGGCGGGAGGAATGGGTGAGCGGCAGCCCGCCCGTTGCGTACTGCTCCGTTTTGCCGTCCTCCCCGCCCCCGGAGCGGTATGCAACAGGCGGGCTGCCACTCACCTGTTCCTCCCGCCCAGCGTTCCGGCTGCATGACGCCGCTGATTGGGAGGGACCAAAGACTCCTCATCAGGCTGAGCTCTCCCCCAGCAGAAGGCGAGAGTGGCGAGTCCTCCATTTCCAGGAGCATTTCAGAGAGGTCCTTGCAGATCAAAGAGCTTCACAGAGGACTCTCCCAAGGGAGCCAAGCCTGGAATTCCTGTGCCACCAGGTCTAGTTTTGCTCTGAAGGGCAGCAGCTCTCCAGGGACCCAGGCAGGCGCTCTTCCTTGCTACTCACAACCATTCTGTCTGGAGATGCCAGGGACTGACCCTGGTACCTTCTGCCTTCCTCCTCCCTGTCAACCGACAGGCTGTTATCTCACTGGCAGCTTCTAGGGTCTCTGATCTAGCCCCATCGGTCTGCCTTAGGACAGGCAGATGGGCAGAATTCAGGCAGGTGGAACCAGCGATGTTTTTACTGGGCCCTCAAAATTCATCACATGGTGGCACTGCGGGTTAAACTGCCAAGCTGTTGACCGGAAGGTTGGCAGTTCGAGACCACACAACGGAGTGAGCTCCCGTTGCTCGTCCCAGCTCCTGCCAACTTAGCAGTTTGAAAGCATCTAAAAATGCAAGTAGATAAATAGGTACCACTTTGGTAACTACGGCGTATAGTCATGCCGGCCACATGATCATGGAAGCTTGTCCTTGGACAAAACGCCGGCTCTATGGGCTTAGAAATGGAGATGAGCACCACCCCCTACAGACGGTCACGACTAGACCATTCGGTCGTGGGGAAACCTTTACTATTACCTTACAAGATTCATCAACTAGGGCCCAGAATGTGGAGCCCATGACCCACTGCACTCTGTGAGCCACACATTGGTGCAACCTGTAGTTAAAAGCATACACCTACATTTGAGTTACTACAGACTAACGATGCTAACTGCTTAATGTAGAAAAAAAAGATTTTTGTTGTGGCTAATGCCAAGGGACATGGAATCCCAGCCCTTCTTGACCTACTGCCACTCACTCCATGATTTACCAGCAGATCCCAACCTTCCTACCCACCCCTGCCTTAGCATACTGTGGCACCTGGTTAGTGCCGGACCCCACAAAGAACCAGCCCCCCTAAAGGTCAAATGAGCCAATGAGATATTTCCAACTCTACATGGCCCAGAACATCACCCTCATGCAGGACGCCTGCTGCCGACTGTGCCTTCTGAAAGGGAAGTGCAACAGGAAGGATGAGGGGGAATCTGGTCAAAGCAGCGGGATTGGCACCACCAGCGCAGCTGCTGCAGGAGCAGCTGAGGTGGCAGCAACCATACAATCCTTCCATACAATCCTACCCATGCTCTGAGGTCATCTGGGGGTGGGGCCCTTTTGACTGTGCTGCCATCAGGATTGGTGAGAGGGACGGTGGCCATGAATAGGGCCTTCTCAGTGGTGGCCACCTGACTTTGGAATAGTCCCTGACCCTTAGAACTAAGATCTGCTCCCTCTTTGGCAAAATTCCATTGGGGGCTGAAGACCTTTTTATTCCAACAAGCTTTTAATTGTTGACAGGCTGGCTTGTTTTCTATATTCTTTTTTAGGATCCACAGGGCTGGCTGTTTAAATTTTAATTATTTCAATTATTGTTTTTAACTATTGTTTTTAACTGTTAAAATACTGTGTTTTTATTGTATTTTAAATGTTGTAAGCCGCCTTGGGTACCATGGGGCAGAAAGGTGGGGTATAAAACAAAAACAAACAAACAAACAAACAAACAAACCACCATTGCCACACCTGCTCCAGCCAGAGTGATGTCTTCTGCCATGACCTCTGGACCAACAGTGTCCCTGGGGTAGCTGCAATGTTGGTCAAACTGCTGCTCCCACCAGTTGGAGGGGAACAGAAGGAAGAGTGGAAAACTAGGGGGAACTTGGGGTGCTCTTGCTTGTGCTGCGCTTTGTGCATTGAGAGGTTGGAAGAAAGTGGGGGGGGGGAGTTGCAGTGCGTGGTGGTGGTGAGGGGCTGATCTCAGGTGCCCTAGGGACTTGGCCCAGGCCTGTGATGAGATTGGAGAGGATTGTTTCTGCTGTGCTGAACCTTCTTCTTCAGTGAAGGTCAGGAGAGTATCAAAACATCTCACCATATAAGGTGGAGTCCAGCCACGCGTGGACCCAGCCAGCCAGCCCGACTTCTCTCACAGTTCTTTGTGATATTGATTTGCTTTGGCATAAAAGATAACAACGTTCATAAGAACCTGTTCGCTTTCCGTAGAAAATAAATACCCTCTTCCCAGGGGTCAAGTGAGATGGCCTCACTGGGAATTCTTGACTTCAGAGAGTGTCCCAAACCTTAAAGCACGAACCCATGTGTGATCATGAACCCCCCTCACCCTTTTTTATCCCCATCTCTTTTGCAGGGACCCTTTGAAAACAGCGCTGTTGCAGAAAGACCCCGTGGCCCAGCAGACAAGTGGTCTGCAGATTGTTTGTCTTCATCTCCTGGGTCCACCAGAAACAAAAGCTCCACCCAGCCCACCTGCTAAGTTTGACATGCACAAGTCAACAGGGCATCTAAACTCCCCTGACCATGGCCATGATGGACCAATCAGATGGACCGATGACCTCACTGAAAGTTTCTTAAGATCAAGCCCATGGATGCTGGTTGTGTTCTGGCCACCTTGCTGCTCCCCCTAATTCCAGATCAAACTAAACAAGCACCAGCCCCAAGACAAATCCCCAAGGGACCCCCTCCTAACCTCCTTCCATTGAGATATTTTTTAAAATTATGTTTCCCACCAATTTACCGGGAACTGAAGTTAACTGGCCTGTAATTCCCTGGATCCCTACAGGGTCTGTTTTAAAATATTTGTGTTATATTGGCTTCCTTCCAGTCCGTTGGCACCCTGAATTCTTACAATTTATTTCTTATTGAGGAAGCACTGAGCTTAGGAAATTCCTCCTCCCGCCTCCTTATGTTCTGTTTGCTGAGCTCTGTTGCCCAATAAGCATTTCACTGTCACTGGGGGAGGGGAAAATCTCTCGGAACGTTTGCATGAGAGTTTATCTCATGAGTCACATAAATCCACCACCCATCCATGAGGCCAACCGAAGGGGTCACCACAGGCAGCAGGTTGGGGTGGGTTGTCCACAATGCTCCCCCTAAGGCAGCGGCTCCCAAACTATGGGTCAGGAGGACCCACCAGTGGGTTGCGAGCCAATTTCAGGTGGGGCTGCAAAGTACCTAGAGCAGCCATATTGGCAATATGGGAAGATGGGATGCTGGAAAGGGGGAGGGCTGTGGGGTTGATTTGCTTGTGTCAAGGTTGTAAAGAGGCCTTTTTTTATTTCTGATTCACTTTGCTATTGGAAAATGGCTGAGAAATAACCCGATTGCTGCATTCTCAGGAAAGCAGCAGGCTCTGACATCACAATGATGGCACTTCCGGCCATGACATCACTTCCGGTGGGTCCCAGACCAATTGTCATTCTAAAAAGTGGATCCCAGTGCAAAACATTTGAGAACCACTGCCTTAAGGCCTTTGGCCAGCTCTGGCTTCGCGGCAGTGTAAACATACTGAGAACTTCTGGAAAGCAGTTGCAATTAATATTAAGGCCCAATGTACTGCTGCGTTCTCAGAAAGCAGCAGGCTCTGGCATCACAATGACCACACTTCTGGCCATGACGTCACTCCTGCTGGGTCCCAGACAGATGGTCATTCCAAAAAGTGGGTCCTGATGCTAAAAGGTTTGAGAACCACTGATGTTGTTCAAGACATCCCAGAGGAAAACGTTTCTTCAAGGGGAACTTTCATTTCAAACAAAAGAAGCACAGACCAAGGAGTCTGCCATGCAGACTGCAAGCACATTGTAAAGGGTATGGAAGAGTGCCACTCTGTTGCACACTCACCCTCAGTGGAACCTGTGCACACATAAGAACATAAGAAGAGCCCTGCTGGATCAAGCCAAAGGCCCATCTAGTCCAGCTTCCTGTATCTCACAGCGGCCCACCAGGTGCCCCAGGGAGGCATGAGACAACAAGATGCTTGCATCCTGTTGCCACTCCTTGCACCCAGTACTCTGAAGTAGACTTAAGGAGGTTGCACAATCCATCATTGCCTATAGCCCACGATGGACTTTTCTTCCAGAAATCCATCCAATCCCCTCTTAAAGGCATCTAGGCCAGATCCCATCATCACCTCCTGTGGCAAAGAGTTCCACAGATTAACTACCCACTGGGTAAAAAAGTACTTCCTTTTATCTGTTTTAACACTCCCAACCCTCAGCTTTAGCGGATGCCCCCTGGTTCTGGTGTTTTGAGAGAGGGAAAAGAACATCCCTCTATCTACTGTATCCCTCCTGTGCATAATTTTGTATGTCTCAATCATGTCCCCCCTCAGGCGCCTTTTTTCTAGGCTGAAGAGCCCCAAACGCTGCAGTCTTTCTTCATAAGGGAGATGCCCCAGCCCCGTAATCATTTTCGTTGCTCTCTTCTGCACCTTTTCCAGCTTCACTATGTCCTTTTTGAGGTGCGGCAACCAGAACTGTATGACACATGACAGAACTGTACGACACATGTACGACAGAACTGAACGGCGACACATGAGCTGAGGTGGCAGAAGGTGGTGGATTCAGGCAGTCCAGAGGCATGCACCGGCCCTTGCGGTTTTACTGTATTTTCTTAGATGCTAAAGAAGTATTCAAGTTTCACTAGGTTTACCGCAGCAACAGTGGGAGTGGGAGGGGGGGAATGTGGGCTTCAGTAATGTCCCAGCTCCCTCTGCTGGGCATTACTCATTACTGCATCCTTTTTAGTGAAAACATTTCCAGCCAAGCTCAGGCATTTTCCACCCTCCCACGTCTACACCTTTCTTTTCCCATATTCATTGGTTTTCTTTTGGACTTTTAATGACAGTAGGTACATTTTGATTCTTTGCTTGCCTAGTCCATAGTTCATAGGAAATACATCTCGGGGTGTCTGCACCTTCAGAAGAAGAGTAACGTTCCCAGACCTCCAGAAAGAAAAAAATCTTGTGTCCTTATGCAAAGTAAGTCAGTCATGCTTAAGCCCCACTGTGCACACATGACAGATGCGTGTCTGGAGACAGGCTGTCAGACCCTACAGCTCTGTGGATGCTGCTGTAATTTTGATTTTTACAAACCACCCTGAGGTTCAGTGCTCTCCCCTGGGAGTTTTTCCCCCCATATTCCCCCCACTCTTGGGCCTGGTCTCTGTAGCCTGGGATGATGGCAACAAATACAAGCTACCAAGGTATTTTCCTGTTCAGTGCTAAAGGGAAAGTGGGGAGAGCATGCGTGTGCTCTGACCACTAGGCACGTCACCTCTTGGTCAGCCAGCCTTCTCCTGGGAGTGCCTTTTCCTGACAGGTCACTTTACTGATATGAATGTTTCTTCTTCCTTTGCAATTTTAACAATAGTCAATAAAAGAAAGAAAAAAATATGTACTGTACTGTACTGAGATGTACTGTAAGCATCAGGGATGAGCTTCATTTATACATGGAGTCAAAAGTGTCACAATGCAGTTAAGTGCTTTAGGCTGCAATCCTAAATGTACTTGCTAGGAAGGAAGCCCTACTGAACAAAGTGGGACTTTCTTCTGAGTAAACATTAGTTCTTAAATTTGGCCCCCTGAAGACTGGGGTCATGGTGTGGGTGAGGGGGTGTTTCTTCCCTCTATGGTCCCAATTTGGATTTGGCCCTGTGGCTGCCATTCATCTTGGAAAGGAACCAGCCATTGTTACCAACTGGCTTGATGTACTTATGTCTAAGGAAACACATTAGCACATGTGTGTCATTTGTGCACAGTGGGGCTTAAGCATGACTGACTTTCTTGACAAGATTTTTATCTTTATGGAGGTCTGGGAATGTTATTCTTCTTCTGAAGGTGCAGACAAACTGGGACATTTGGCTGTGCTAAGAGGCTGGGCAGTGTGCTCTTGAGAGGTGTGTCCCAGAATCCCTTGCGATAATGTCGTAAAGGATGCTGGGAGCAAGGATTGGTTGTGCACTGCTGTGCAGGATTGGTGGGACGCTCTCCTCCTGTGACAGTGGACTTAGGGTGCATCTCTTAGTCTTGGGGTGCTGCTCTTTTGGTGCTCTTGAGAACCTGGACCCACCCCACCATCTCGGGGACTCCAGATGGCCCAGTGGTGTCATTCAAATGATTTAGGAACAGGAACTCACTTTTGATTGGCACTTGTCGGGAACCCGGAACCAGCCACGGAGCCCGTTAGGATCCGGAACGCCCATTCTGGTCCATTCCCCCTGAATGACATCGCTGAGATGGCCCCATCATAACCCTGGAGAGGGAGCAGCTACTGGCACCTTATGACTGGCGCATGGCCGGACGTCCAGTCCTCCCATCATTCCCTGGGCCATCAAGGCACAGGGTTGGCCTCACAGGATGAGGGCTTGCCTAGGGGGCAATGCTGGCCCCTTACTCACAGGGCTGGACAAGGAAAATCCAGGGGTGGGGTGGGAGAGAGCCCTGGAAGGGGTGGGCCCAGGGCTTCACTACAGCAGGCAATGAGCCTGTCTCTGCACAGGCTACCCGGGAGGTGGAAGGGTGAAGCAACCCCCTCGCTGCTGAACTCTCGGATGCCTGGTTGGGGATTCTGGTTGCTGGGCTAACAGCCCCCTCTTTGTTCCTACCCCTCTTTCCCTGGGGCTAAGAAGGCCTCCCCAGCAGAGCGCGGCAACCCTGCCTGCTGTGGAGGTCAGAGAAACATACACTCACTTCCCTCTTCATTCCGGGACAGAAATCAGAACGGAAGATGGAGCAACCAGCCCTTGGTGTTCACTGTGGAATTTGGACATGTCGCAATGCATTTTCCCCACGCCTGAATGCCTGTGATTTCTTTGTTACTTGAAGAAAGAAGAAGTTTGGGAAATTCCTTCTTTCCCCTCCCTGTGTTCTGCCGGCTGCTTTGGTATGTTGTCTAATAAGCATTTCATTGTCACTGGAGGGGGGGGGAGATGGGGAAGACCCTCAAGGACGTCTGCGTGGGGATCCATCTCCTGAGTCACACGTGCACAGGGCAAGGCGCTGTATAAGAAGGGCCTCCCTTGGGATGAGAACACCACATCTGATCTCACGGCTGCCGTTGAGGATGGAGAGCGGTCCCCGGCGAGTCCTGCTGTTGCTCAGCATTGCTACGGTGGCCACGGCGCTGGCTCCGCCGCAAGACGCAGTGAGCTACGAGGAGGCGCTCTCCTTGGCCATTGACCTCTACAACCAAGAGTCCAAGATGGACTTTGCTTTCCGGCTCCTAGAAGCCAAACCCCAGCCGGAGTGGGTAAGTGCATGATGGGAACCAATGCTCAGAGCTAAGGGAGTTGTGCTTAGTCCTGGGTTCAAGTTCCAGCTCGGACACATGGCCTGCGACAAGTCACTCAGGGTGCAATCCTAACCTGGAGTTAGGCCAGCACACAGGATATTGGGGCACGCCTGTATTGAGATCCTGAAGGAACTGTAAGATAATGCATAATTTAATAACGGAAAGCTATTGCTTTCTGTAAGATTTTCAGCATTGCATCAGAACCAAAATGGTCTTGAAAGACAAACACATATGTCCGCTTAACTTCATCAGTTTGACATGTGTTGTTGATGCACAATTGTTAATCTGATTAATCCTAATTAATCTTCCTCCCATGTAAGTGTGCTGCAACCCTAGACACACTTGGAAGAAAGTCTAATTGAATTCTATGGGACTTCTGAGTAGACGCACTTAGGACTGTGCCCTTAGTTTCCCAAACACTATCAGTGGACGCTTTCAACAGTATATAAGAGAGTAGGATGAGGATCTGAGCCACAGTGGGGGCTAAGAGCTGAGTGCCTTCTAGACTCCCCTGCCTTGGTTTTCAGGCCAATTTGCATTCATGTTAATTAAATTAATAATAACGTATTAAAATGAAATAAAAATTAATAATAAATTTCTTAAGTTAAAGATTGCTAACAAGTGGTGGGGAACACATGCATTCTTTGTGATGTATAGATAAGCCCAAAGAGACTGAATTGCAAATCAGCATTTCTCTGGTTCCAATTGCATCTCCTCTGTGAATAGGTAGCCTTTGAGCCTCAGTCTTTCCCATCTGCAATATGGGGTTAATAAGTAATAATACTTAGTTTACAACCTTTTTGTAAAGGTTACGTGAAGAGAATTCATGTGGCGTGCTCTGCAAATGCTAACCATGGTGTTGTTGTTTATTATTATTAGAACCCTTGGAGTCAAGGAGCTCAGGAACTGGAATTCACAGTGAAAGAGACCACATGCCCAGCTTCAAAACTTCCCAGCCTGCAAGAATGTGACTTCAAGGATAACGGGGTGAGCTCTCTCTCCTACCTTGGAACAGGCTCCTCTCATAGAGCCAGGGGTGCAGTGCTGGCTTTAAGTCAATGTGACCGATGTCGTCACATTGGGCCCCGCGCTTCAGGGGGCCCCGCACTAGCAGGGTGAGCAGATTGCCTGCGGCTGCAGCTGGGATCTCTGTGGGCTGTGAGTCAGTGGGCTGAGCAGAGCAGCTTTACCTTGGTCTCTCCCACCTGCCTCTGCCTCTGCCTCTGAACAGCCCAAAATGGGCCACCTGGAAGCAGTTGGCAGTGATGTTATGATATCACCACCAACTACTTCCACATGCCATGCTTTGCACGCGACATGAACAGAGCTCTTCTTGGTGAGTGGGCGGGGGGCCTGCAGGGAGGGTTGGGGGCCCTCCAGGAATGCCCCACATTGGGCCCCGCCGCTGCTAGAGCCGGCCCTGCAGGGGTGTCCTGGCCACGAGACAGTGGCCTCAGGTGACACTTTTGGGGCGCAGTGAAGCAAGCAAAGCAAGCAAACCGTATTTATAAACCACTTTTCAACAAAAAGTTCATAAAGCGGTTCACAGGCAAAAAAAATAAAGTTAAAGGGCAGTTAAAGGGCAGCAGAGTGGTGGGAAAGAAACCGATGTGACCCCTCCATGGGACACCAGCCAATGGGAAGTTCTCCTGTTCAAGCCCCACTGAAATAATTGGCCATGCTCTTGTTGAAAGCCACCTGTTGGTTCCGAGGAGGCCTGTGCAGACACAGAGCTACAATTGTATTTGAGGAGTGATGCGTCCATCCTGCCACGTGCAAGATCATCAGAGGCTCAGTTGGCCTCTACAAGATGCAGGGCCTTCTCTGCCTTGGCTCCGGAGCAGGTCAAGAAGTACATCAAGTCCCTTGAGGCCAACCAGCAGAACCGAACCAGCCTAGCCAGCTCTTGTGCTTTTCTCAGGGCTGGCCCGCCCAACCAGGAGGGGGATGGAGGCAACCACCTTGGGCAGCAGGTTGACAAGGAGTGGCCACCGTCACCTCCCTGCTCCCCTCCACTGCTCCCCCTCCCTGGATTGGAATGAAGAGGGGGAGCAGAAGAGGAAGTGTGGAGGAAAGGTGCTGGATGTGCCCTCACCCCAACTCCTCCCACTTCCACGCTGCCCCTCACTTCCTTATCCAGCCCATGGAGTGGGAGACCCAGAGGCAAGGGAGGGCAGCCTCTGGCATGCCACCTCAGGTGCCAGGAGGACCTGGTGCTGATGAGCAGAAATCAGCTGGTGCCACTTTTCACCGCATGGAGGGAGAAGGAAAGCCTGAGGGTGGTCAGGGTGGACAGCAGGCGGCAGCAGGAGCACAGCCTGGGGGCTGGTCGGTCAATGGGGAGGCCATGGCTTCCAAGTTCTTTTCAGTGGTCCTTGGGATTATGTCTGGGGTTGCTTGGCACACGTGTTCTCCTGGCTCAAGGCCAGCCGACAGATCCATGCAACCCCCTGAGTGGCTGTCTTGTCCTTCACAGCTGGTGGAGACGTGCTCTGGAACGCTGGCGGTCGAGCAAGGGGCGCATGCGATCCAGCTCGACTGTGGAACCTCAGCTGAAGAGGTAAGCCCATCTGTATCCAGGAGGTGGAAATGTCATCTGATGATGGCAAGGAAAAGGTGTGGTGGCCTCTCTCTTAGCACCTATCCCTAAAATGGGGCTAAAAAAACAGGGTCTCTGTTGCACACGGTTTTTCTGCAGGAACCGCAAGCTTGTAAGGTCTGTGTTTTGCTTATGTCACTGATAGTACAAGCCTTTCCATGTGTACTCAGAAGTGGTCCAACTCTGGTCAATGGGGCTTACTCTCAAGTGTCTCTATAGGATTGCAGCTTCATTCTAAGATATCCTATATACGGTGCCGTGAAGTGGGGGTGGGGGTCTCCTACTAGGGTGCTCCCAACGGTCCGGTAGATTGCACCAAGCAGCAGGACTCATCGACTCCGTACTGTTGAGGCAGTTCCCTTGTATTTTTGCTCGGCTCTTGACGTTGTTTGCAGACAGGGGCCACAGACATGCGACTGACCCTGCTCTCAATTTCTGTCTCTCTAAGCACATCCGTGTCAGGAGGGGTGGCTTTCGCAAACTCAAGAGGAAACTGAAGAAGGCAGTCAAGAAGATCAAGAAGGGCATCAAGAGTATTTTGCACCCACACCCTGCCCACATTCCACATTGACCCGGCAATGGTCGGGGGGGGGGGATGAGGAGAGACAGGCAAGGGTGGTAGTGCCCAGTGGCAGCTTTCTTTTGCCATCGCTGGCTGGAGAAATCACACCTGCAAGAGCTGGGTACCAGGAGAGGGCAAGTGTGTCTTCTTCAGTTTGCTGTGCTGCCCTTGCCACTTCTAGAGCTCATTCTTGTCTTCCCAATAAACAATTCTGCTTTTGGAATCCAGCCTCTCTTGTTGTCACTGGTGCTTATTTGGATGTGCTGCTGTGAAGGTAAAATGGGAGAACTCTG
Source organism: Lerista edwardsae (assembly GCA_029204185.1). Taxonomy (NCBI): domain Eukaryota; kingdom Metazoa; phylum Chordata; class Lepidosauria; order Squamata; family Scincidae; genus Lerista; species Lerista edwardsae. The sequence goes on from JAJKFI010000119.1 coordinate 1,165,443, forward strand.
GGTGGAAACCTGGGCAGGAAAGGAGGGAGGTGAGTGTGCTGCACAGGTCCCTGTGGGAACAGCTCCACTCAGGGGACCAGGCTGTTGCAAGCCTTCTAGGTGACCTCAGCACTTGAATTGTGCCTGGAAACACACTGGGGACGCAAGGTCCTTCTTTTAGCACAGGGGAATTACGACTGTACCAGCTTGTTTTTGTGTTTGTGATAACTTCAATCCTGCCTTTCTCCTTAAACAAGCCCTCAAAGTGGCTAACAGAATTAGATTTCCAAAAAAAAAACTATAAAGCCGTCATAAACCACATTACAAAGAACTCGAACAGAAACTGTTGGAGAATCCAGAGATGGCAGATAAGCAATGCAGAAATCACAACACCCAGTTAAAACACCTGCCTACCCAGAAAGGTCTTAAGAAGGCAGTGCCAAGACAGAAAGGAGGGCTGTGGATTTCCTGTGGCACAGAGTTCCACAGTCCTGGTGATGCTATGGAGAAAACAGTCTCCTGCAGTCCCACCAGATGCACATCGGAGAATAGCAGCATGGCTTACATCCAGCACCAACTGGGCTACAGTGTTCCAAACTCATGAGTGGCCCCAAGCAGAATGCAATACAGCAGTCTAACTGGGAAAGGTTGCACTGAGGTCTCTGGTTCCAGCACAGCGTGCAGCTTGCATGCCAGCTAGAACGGATCAAAAGTATTCCAGACCTGAGATGAAATCACATGTGGAGTAGATTGTGCAAACCATACTGCAGAAATGGGGTGGCACCAGCCCTTCGGTTCTTGAAGGCTCCTGCTGTGGCTCTGACAGCTGTACAACAGGCAGAGAGGCTTCCCCAACACAATATCTCCATGTAGGTTACTGTAGTACCTGTTACAGTACTGTCTGCCATGCACTCTGCAAAGGCACAGGAGTCTGGCCAAAACAAAAGATGGCAACCCTACAGAAGGACTGCTTGCATACCACCACTGTGGCTGCTATAACCCTGGCTTGTGGTTCACTTGGCAGAGGGGTGTGGACCTTCCTTCCTGCTGTGGGTGGTTCCTGAAGGGAAGCAAGCAAGGTGTAGGGATTGGGGGGAGTCGGGGTAACCACTGGAAGAGGCAATACAAATGGCTGATGCTGGCTGCTTGATGGAGAATGGAGGCCATGATGTGTCTGCCCTGCAAGGGAGTGGCAACAGGATGCAGGCATCTTGTTGTCTCATGTCTCCCTGAGGCATCTGGTGGGCCAATGTGATGGCGCAATCCTAACCTGGAGTTAGGCTAGCACAGTTAGGCCAGCTAAGTTTGGCTGGCACAAGGGCCATCGTAAAGCATGTTTGGACCACTCTCAAAGTCAGGGGGGATGACGCATGTCTGTGTGCTGGCCTCTGACTCTGAGAGTGGTTCAAACATACTTTATGGTGTCCCTTGTGCTGGCCAAACTTTGCTGGCCTAACTGTGCAGGCTTAAAACCAAGATAGGATTGCATTCTGAGACACAGAAGGCTGGACTAGATGGGCCCTTGACCTGATCCAGCAAGGCTCTTCTTATGTTCTTAAGGCCTAGATTGGGGGCGCAATCCTAAACTGAGATAGGCCGGCATAAACTAAGCCAGCAAAGTTTGGCCAGCACAAGGGCCATTGTAAAGTATGTTTGGACCACTCTCGGAGTCAGAGGCCAGCACACAGACATGAGCCATCCTCCCTGACTCCGAGAGTGGTCCAAACACACTTTAGGGTTGCCCTTGCGCTGGCCAAACTTTGCTGGCTTAGCTTATGCCGGCCTAACTCCAGTTTAGAATTGCACTCTGGGTTGCAAGTTATTATTTACCTCAGAATTTTACCTCAGAATGCCAGATGCAAGGGAGTGGCAACAGAATGAAGGCATCTTGAGGTCTTATGTGCTCCCTGAGGCATCTGGTGGGCCGCTGTGAGATACAGGAAGCTGGACTAGGTGGCCCTTGGCCTGACCCAGCGGGGCTCTTCTTATGTTCAATGCCCGCCTCCCCTGGCCTGCTTGAACATCTTCTCCATACAGCCTGATATCCCACTTTTCACAGGGTCTGTGTCTGGGACCTCTCCTACTGGGGGCAGTAAATATGGCCACAAGGAAGTAATTGCCCCCACAAGCCAGGAGTCCCCTCTGGCATTGTCTCCAGTCCCTGTTCCGTCTTCTCCATGTATCTTTGACTCTGATCCAGTAAAAGCCCAAGCGGAGGATTTTGTTTCTTCCCGCCCCCCCACAAATGGGGCACTGCTCCTCATCACCTTCAGCAGCACACCAAGGGAGCTCTCCACATTTACAGAGCCTCCTTGCTACAACCTATGTCCATATCCCCTTGAGAGGAGATCAGGCTGTATGGAGTGCAAGGAGGATGTTCAAGCAAGCCACGGTTTTCTTCGCATTACCAGGGCAAAGGAGGGAGCTACTCGGAGGCCTCCCTGGAGGTTTTGGAAGAGGGGAGGGCAGCCTTCCCACTGACAGCCATTCGCCTGGAAGGGAACGCTCCACCTGCACAGGAACATAAGAAAAGCCCCTGCTGGATCAGGCCAAGGTCTATCTAGTCCAGCTTCCTGTATCTCACAGTGGCCCATCAGATGCCTCAAGGAGTACACAAGACCACAAGATGCCTGCATCCTGTTGCCACTTCGTTGTGTCTGGCATTCTGAGGTAAATTCTGAGGTAAATAATAACTTCAAACTGATCTGGGCCTTAAGAACGTAAGAAGAGCCCTGCTGGATCAGGCCAAGGGCCCATCTAGTCCAGCTTCCTGTATCTCATAGTGGCCCACCAGATGCCTCAGGAAACACACAAGACAACTAGATACTTGCATCTTGTTGCCACCTCTCTGCATCCGGCACACCTCTAAAATATGGAGGTTGCTCTAACCATCATGGCTTATAGCCTGTGATGGACTTTTCCTCCAGAAATCTGCCCAGTCCCCTTTTAAAGGCACCTAGGCCAGATGCCATCACCACCTTCTGTGGCAAGGAGCTCCACAGATTAATTACCCACTGGGTAAAAAAAGTATTTCCTTTTATCCCTGCTAACTGGGCAAGAGGCACTTTTCCAAGTGGTGTTCCTCTTGTATTTAGCAGGGGGAGAATAATTGTCCCTCTTCACCCCAGCACAGTGTCTTTTCTAATGGCGTTTGCTGGTGGGGCTCTGCATTTGTTTTAGATTGTGAGCCCTTTTGGGACAGGGAGCCATTTAACTTTTTTATTATTATTTGCCTGTAAACCGCTTTGTGAACTTTGTGTTGAAAAGCGGAATATTGTTTGATGTTGATCTATTTGATGTTGATCTATTTGATGATATTTGATCTATTGATCTGTTTGATGTTGATCTATTCTAATTCTCCCAACACTCAAAAGATATGGGGCCGATCCTGACAGAGTGTTCCATTCCTCCCTCCCTACACCCCACCATCACTTTTTGTCCCCTGTGCCACTGGCAGAATTGTTAGGCTGGGCAATGGTGGCATTTACTGCAAAGGGATCATGATAAGCCAAATCAAAGGCAGACAGACCTCATTTTTGGTTTCTCGGTTCTCTCTTGGTTTGAAGACAAGCAGTTCAAACCGCAATGAAGAAATGGAGCTGGCCACTCCCGGCACAGCAGCATTTGGGGGAATGAAGGAACAAGTTGCTTCATCACCCAAGTTACACCCATTTCCTCCATGTCTGGATTAATAGGATTTATTTTGAGTTAGAGTCAGCAGAAAATGACGTGCCGGAATAGTATTGGGCAGAATATCCCATTCTGCCCAATACTATTCCGGCACGTCATCCAATAAGCATTTTGTCGTCACTGGGGGAGAAAGAATTCCCCCAGTTTGCCTAAGGGTTTATTCCATGAGTCACATGTGCACCTGACTACCACATATAAGAGGGGCCTCTCTTGGGGTGGAAACATCACATCTGCTTTCACCATTGCTGCACAGAATGGAGAGCGGTTCCCGGTGCGTCCTGCTGCTGCTTGGCATTGCTGTGGTGGCCATGGCGCTGGCTCCTCCACAAAAGGCCGTGAGCTATGAGGAAGCGATCTCTTTGGCAGTTGACCTCTACAACCGAGAGTCAGAGACAGGCTTTGCTTTCCGGCTCCTGGAAGCCAGACCCCAGCCGGAGTGGGTAAGTGCATGATGGGAACTGATGATCAGAGCCAAGAAACAGTGCTTGGCCCTAGGTTCCAGTTCCCACTCAGCCACGTTACGTGGTCTCTCAGAGCGCAATACTAACCTGGAGTTAGGCTGGCACAGTTAGGCCAGCAAAGCTTGGCTGGCACAAGGGATACTCTCGGAGTCAGAGGCCAGCACACAGATGTGCGCCATCCTCCCTGACTCCGAGAGTGGTCCAAACGCACTTTACAGTGGCCCTTGTGCTAGCCAAACTTTGCTGGCCTAACTGTGCCGGCCTAACTCCAGGATAGGATTGCGCCCTCAGTACCTTACAAGATCAGTTTTCTTCTGTCACGTGAATGTGGCTCAGTTTTGAAGTGAGCCAGGGACAGGCAGCTGCAAAGGACAAACTGGGAGATCTCTTTGCATGATGTTCCTAAATGTATCCGAAAGGACTCAAAAGAGACCGTTCTCAGACCTCATTTGGAATGTCTCTGGTTTGTTTCTCTTCCTAGGACCCCAGGAGTCAACTGAATCAGAAGGTGCAATTCACCATGAAAGAGACCACCTGCCCAACTTCTGGAAAGCTGAATCTGGAACAATGTGATTTCAGGGATGAAGGGGTGAGTGTGTGCTCTCTCTCTCTCTCTCTCCCCCCCCTTCTCCATACAGAAGTACATATGCTCCTCTCCCATACAACAGGACCTGAGCGGTGGGGAACAAACTTGTGTGTGCCCCTGAAACGAACAGGACTCCTCTTGAATTGCCCCCCCCATCCATTTCAATGGGGCTTGTGCAGGAGGACAAAAACTACTGGTGTGTCACATTGTCCCGCAGTAGCATGTCCATGTTTTTGCAATGAGCCTGTCCATGTTTCTCCATGGTGAACGGCCATGAAACTCACATGCACTGCTGCCTTCCCAGGAACGCACTCGCACTGTGCAGACTGAGTCGGTGGAGTAGGGGAGGGTTTGCTAACAGACCAGAATACAACCGGTATGCAGAGGCGGATCTACAGGGAGGGCAAAGCTCTAACTGTTGCAAGAAGCCTTACCCTGTCATGCAAATCCCCCCTCTCCCTTGCTGCTGTAGCCAGTAAGCAACGCCAAGATGTTGCTGTTCCCTGTGAGGATTGGCTAAAACGGTGCAGGAGAGGAGATATTTCCACTGCAAGGTAAGGCTTCTTGCAAAACTTAGAGCTTTGCCCTCCCTTAGATCTGCCTCTGCCGGTATGGGCAGTCATAGTCAGAAACTATTAGACTGAGGAAAGGGTAAGGGGGAACAGAGCCCCAGGAGATGGACAGGAAAGTTAGCCATGCTCCTATTGGCTTTCCAGGCTTTCTTGGCGTGGACCCCAGATTTGTACCATCGCCTGTTCTGTACACTGATGTTGGCTTGAGGAAACCACTGATTTCCCATTCAGGCATTTGAAGCCTGGCCTGAACAAGTGGCTGCCACTGCCAGTGAGGAAGGCTGGCCATGGGCCTAGTTGGGAGCAGTAAAATGTGGCAGCGCTGGTGGTCATGCAGAGTTGGTGGCTCCACAGTCCAGGTCCAGTCCAGGTTTTCCACAACTCTTACTTGCCCTTGTGATGATGACAGGCCAGGGGGGTTGGTCCTCCAGGGATGGTCTTCTCCGGCTAGGCCAGCAACTCAGTGCCTGTGGTCTTCCTCTTCCCCCTGGCAGGTGGTGAAGGACTGCTACGGAACATTCTCTGTCCAGCAAAGGGCTCCTGCATTCCACTGTGAACATGGGGATTCGGAGGTAAGCTACGTGCTGGCCAAACTTTGCTGGCCTAACTCCGGGCTAGAATTGCGCTCTCAGTCAGATCCAGCTACAGGGCTCTTCTTAGCCACTGCAGAAATGGAACCTCCATGTACAGGGGCAGCACACCTCTGAGAATTAGAAGCCAGGGGACATTATCAAGGAAAATAGCTTGGCCTCCTCACTCTGCTTGTGGACCTGCTGGAGGGACCTGTAGGGAACAGGATGCAGGACAAGACGGCCACACCTGTCTCTGATTCAGCAGCGCCCTTCTCATGCTTGTGGGTACAGTCCCCCAAAAGCCTGATTCTCATTCTTCCCTTTGTCCCTTCAGCACGTCCGCGTCAGAAGGAATGCCGTCGGCAGATTCTTCAAGAAAATCAAGAACGGACTTTCTCGGGCTGGAAGGCATTCCTTGATTGCTCATGCGGGACACCGTGGAAACGTACAGCGGGTCTGAAGAATGAAGGTGCTTCTTGTCTCCGGGAGGCAGGCGGCATCCCGGGGACCACTTTACAGCTGGTAACTCTGGATCACCTATGAACAATTGAGAAAACTTCGCTCTCAAGACAGAACTGTGCAGGACCTGCTAAAACGCATGCTATGAGAACACATGCAGCGTGCACTTCAGTGCATCCCCAAACACATGTGTCCAGGGACCTTGTAGGCTTTGCTTGCCATGCAACACCAGCAAGCTGCCACTTTGTTGCCACCTCAGGAATAAGAGGGGAGCAGAATCATAGAGTTGGACGAGACCTACAGGTCATGTAGTCCAAACCCCTGCCTGTAGCAGGAAATCCTTCTAGAGCATCTCCAGCAGAATGTTAGCCACAGTCCACTCGGTTCCAGACAACTAATTTATTGTGAACAAAATTCATGTTAACTGCTATAAAGTGGTAATATACAGCATAAAGAATGACGTACTGAATAAAGGAACAATATAACATTCTAAAGCTGCTAATCATTATATAACTTTCATTCTGTGGATGAGTGTGATTATATCAACGTGTTACATATGCAAGCCAAAGTATCCCCGTGTGCATAAAATTTCACAATCTAGAACCTAACTAGAGAATCTGTGGAAACAAGAAGAGTAAAAATGGAGAGCCTGTTGGGGAATGGGCAGGAGAGCAGATGGGGAGAGGCAGGGAAGCAGAGGGGGGAATCAGGAAACAGTTAGTCAAAGCATCTTTTTGCGAGGCTGGGGAAGGTGGAAGGCACTTGGGCTGGGGGCTCATCCTTTTGCAGTCCCTCCAAGGGGGCCACTCAACTGTTTCAGGCCATGGCAAGACCAGCCCTGAATCTCAGAAACATCAGTGTGCCGTTCCTTTTGTGTGTCAGATACTAGCACAACTCAAAACACTCTCCTGGCTTCACCTATACTCTGGGTTTTCTGGAAATGAAATGGAAATGACCAAGTGTTTGAAGGACGCAAAGAACTGCCGTGCTAGGTCAAAGCAGAAGTCAACCTTGGTCCAGCAGCCTGTGTTCAACCCAGATGTACCCAGACTGCCCATGAAGCTGATGGCCACCCCTGTGCAGTGATGTCATTCAGGGGTAACGGATCAGAACGGGCGTTCCGGATCCTAACGGGCTCCGTGGCTGGTTCCAGGTTCCCGACAAGTGCCAATCAAAAGTGAGTTCCTGTTCCTAAATCATTTGAATGACACCACTGCCCCTGTGCCTAAGTGGAACATCTGGTATTCTGGGGCAGGCTGCCTCTGCACACCAACTGGATTGCTGACATTGGTCAAATCTATTACGGGACAGGCCTTTTGGATCGGTCTACTTTCAGCAGCCCCTGACATCTCATCAAATTCTGATCAGCATGTGCCCTTTCAGAGTGCTGGGCAGAAGGGCGGCGGCTGGATAGATGACACAATCTTTGCGGTTCATTGAGGCCCACGCTTGCATTCGGCTTTTTGGACAGGGTCTCCTGACTCCTACTGCGGGGAATACAAACGTGCTTGTAAGCTGCAGGCCAAGTGAGAAGCCTTCAAAAGCAGAAGCAAAGGACGAGTCGCTCCAAGCACAAGCCGTTCCCCATCCGCAGCAAGGATGTTTTGAAATACGCCGTTTCCTGTCATCCGGGCACAGATTGCAAAGCACAAATATGCTTCTTCTGCACAAACTACATTGCACAAACCCAACCTTATTCATTCGCTGCGTCACTCCTACAAGCTGGGAGACAAGGCGATGCCTTTGTGGCAAAACGCTGCAGGCCAGCTTGCAAGTTAGGCGCAGGATTCGAACGCTTGGACTCTGCCAGGCTAATATCTCCTAAGCCACTCAACTAAACACGGAAGGAGGAGCTGACCTTGGCTGCCATCCTGAATGGGACCCCTCCTAGAATGTCTGGCTTGCGCAGCTGAGCTTCCTGCTTAGAAGCCGCCCCCCTCGTTCGCCCCCAAATCACGGTTTTGCCACTGCTTTAAGAAAAACATCCTGAGGAGGTTTGTGCAGGAACTGCTGAACTCTAAGCAGTCATAATAAGTCCAGTAAATTCTCGCCTGCTATGAATGGATACAATGGAGGGACTCAAGTTCTTCGTGGCGCTGTTATATATATACCGAATTTCCACTAAAACGCTTTCCCAAAAAACCCGGGCATGTGTCAGCACACTAATTACGCCTTGACACTGTGAGTGGACGGCAGGGTTCCACCAACCAGAGACATTTGGGAGGCACATGCCAAATATTCACAGTGCTCAAAGGGCCTTTCCAGCAACACTCCTGTCTGTGCTCAGCTGACAGCGCAGCAAACAGGCGCTGAAAGGGGGCCTTTGTTCTGCGCTCCCCTTTCCGTCACTCTCCTTCGATGGCCGTCAGGGCCGCAGTCGAATAGGACGATGGGAAGTAATGCTCCACGTGCACTATGGGTGAGGCCATCTCTGCATCTGCATTCATGCTGCTGGGGCTGTTTCCACGCTAGAATTGAGAAGGGAGGGAAGAGAAAGGATAAGCATCTTCTCGTGTGTCTCCAAAGAGAACATAAGAAGAGCCCTGCTGGGTCAGGCCAAAGGCCCATCTAGTTCAGCTTTCTGTATCACACAGTGGCCCACCAGATGCCTCAGGGAGCACATGAGACAACAAGATGCCTGCATCTTGTTGCCACTCCCTTGCACCTGTTATTCTAAAATATCCTACTTCTAAAGAAAGTTGCACAACCCATCATGGCCTATAGCCCATGATGGACTTTTCTTCCAGAAATCTGTCCAATCCCCTCTTAAAGGGACCTAGGCCAGATGCCATCACCACCTCCTGAGGCCAGGAGTACCACAGATTAATTACCCGCTGGGTAAAAAGGTATTTCTTTTATCCATTCTAACTCTCCCAACACTCAATTTTAGTGGATGTCCCCTGGTTCTGGTGTTGTGATAGCGGGAAAAGAACTTCCACTCTATCCATCCAATGCATAATTGCAATCTGAGTGGAGGCATCAGATTTTGATCAGAAAGTCCTCGCCCCATGAACCCTTATGCGTGGGGATTCTCTGTCAGTGCTCAATGGGGAGGGAGGTCCTCCAGATTTGGCAGATGAAAACAGGGACATGCTTATCACAGCCCTCTTCTCATTCAAAAGATCACTACCCGAGCCACTCTCCCCACCCCCACTGATATGTAGCGCTGTCACTAGGAGCAGCGGCACCCAGGGTGGAAGAAAATGTCATGACATCACGTGAAGTCATCTTGTGACATCATCACGGGACTTCCAGGTTCTTCTGGAGGAGGTGAAAGTGATAGCTTTGCGATCTGGCCTCCACCCCCCTTTCCTCCTCCTTTGGAGACTCTCATTGAGCTACTGTGAGGCAGCCAGAAATTCAACAAGTAAAGCTCTTCCAGGCATTCAGGTAAATGGATGAGGCCAACCTGCTGAATGTCAGCCTGTAATATAATTGCAAACTTTTCAGGAGTCCTAACAAGAAATAGAAAGGTGACATTCCTCCTGTATAATGGCTTGCATTTTCAGCGCAGCATTCAGGCAAGCCATGATGCTCAAGGTGGCTACGTGAGGATGACCACCCCCAAAGTCATTTCTTCCCCACTTCCCCTGGCAAAAGACTCACCTGCTTGCATTGCACAGATGTCAAAGGTGTATCATCCACAAGGTTGAGAATTGACACCTCAGCAGAACAATCCTTGATCAGCTGTGGGGGGGGGGGAGAAGAGATTTTTAAATACTTGCCCAGGGCTTCTGGAACATGCATTGCCTTGTTCTGTTCCATGCATTTTAATTCTTGCTGGATCTCCCCCACCTCTCTGGTGCCCTTCAGGTGCTGAACTGGTGCCCAAATTCTGTTCCCCTCCCTTTAAAAAGATCCATGGGAGGACCTCCCTATGCCTTCAAGAATACGTGCAAAAATTGAAAGTGACAGTGGTATCTTTCTGGATTGTCTGGCAGGGCTGGGCAACCTATTACAGTGGTTCCATCCCTGCTTGCCCTATAGATCTCAGAAAGGGGTTCTGGCGGCCTCCTGCTCAGCTCTTTGGCATCTAGCCCCAGGAGGATCCCCATTCCATTTCACATCTGTATTTAATGGGAGAAGCACCAAACGTCTGGGCACCTGGGAGAGATGCCCAGAATTTTGGAAGGTGGGCTCATCAATATTCCAATGACACCTCACTCTGCATCTCCAGCTGGCACTGGGGAAGCTGTGGATGTGCTGAATGGGGGGTCTGGCCATTACGAAGGACTGCATGAGAGGGCACAATCCTAACCAACCTTCCAGCGCTGACATAGTTGTGTCAATGGGGCAAGCGCTGCATCCTGCAGTTGGGGGACAGACATGGAGGCCTCCTCAAGGTAAGGGAAATGTTTGTTCCCTAAACTCAGAACTGCATTGTCCTTACCCTGGTGCTGGAAAGTTGGTCAGGATTGCACCCTTAATCCAGGCAAGACAGAGGTGCTGTCATCCAGCAGGAGAGCTGAGCCAGGACTGGGCTTACAGCCTGTTTTGAAGGGGCTGCACCCAGCGATGGGATCTGCAAATGGGGAAGGGGAACGCTGGGCAGGACTTACGCAGGACTTCCACGTGATTGGCTGCCCGTCCGCAGCGTTCCGCAGCGGCCCTGGCCTCGGGGGGGGGGGCTGCCTCCGGTTGGCGCGCCCCATCGCTGCTCGCCATGGCACCCGGCGCGCCCCCCACCCGTCCTCCGCAGCGAGCAGGAGCCCCCCTGAGGCCTGGGCAGCCGCGGAACACTACAGATGGGCTGCCAATCATGTGTAAGTCCCGCCTAAGTCCCGCCCAGCGTTCCCCTTCTCAATTTGCAGATCCCATTGCTGGCTGCACCCCTTTTGAAGGAGCCAGGCCACAGCCTGTGAGTCCACCTGGACTTGGCCTTGTACCCCAGCTGGTGGCTGTGGCTAGGAGTGGCTGGTGGGCCAACTGTGACCTTTCTGAAGAAGACAGCCACGGCCATGACAATCTACACCTTCGTCACATACCACTTGAACTACTGTGGCATATCCTACATGGGGCTGTCCACGAAGACAGTTCGGAAGCTACAACTGGTCCCAAACGTGGCACCTGAGATGCTCTCCGGTTGAACCTCACTGGCTTCCAGGTGACATCTGAACTCAGTTCAAGGTGTGATTATGACCTATAAAAACCCTCATGACTTGGTACCCGGGTACCTGAAGGAACTGCTTGCACTCTGCAGTTGCCATCTGGGGATCTGCTTTGTGCCCCGCTGCCGACAGAGATGCCACATTCCTGAAGTCTTTTTGGCATTTGTCTTATTGCACATTGGCCAGCAATGTGATGCAACTTCAAAGCTGGCAAAGGTATTCCTGGGCTGCAGTCGCAGAGGCACAGAGTCCAGATCAAGAGCTCCACATGTTGGAATCCTGTGTCCAGTTTTGGGACCCAGGTTTTAAGGAGGCCACTGATAAGCTGGAGGGGATAAGCTGGAGGAGGGCAAATAAGAGGGCGAGGGGTCTAGAAACCAACTCTTTGGAGGAACAGAGCTTGGTACGGGAAGAGAAGATTAGGGGGAAATATCCCCCCACTCACCCCACGAGGCTTGTATTTGCAGCTTCCAATCCTGTAACTGGATGTTTTTCGGCAGGTGGTCTCCTTGATAGTGAAGTTCATGCTGAAATGAACTCCCCAGCCAAACCTCTGTTTGATGCCAAAGGAAAGAAAACAGAACATGCTTATTATGACCTATTACTTCTCTTTATTACTTCACTTGTTATGACTTGTTACCCATCTGCTCTAGAATGTGCATAAGGAGAAGAGGGAGTTCTCTGCCCTGAGAAGCTTACAATTAAATTGAATTTTTGACAGTGGGGGAGAAAACAAAAGGGGAGGAGGGAGGAATGGCAGGGTAAGAGAGGGAGTAACTATGGGTGCAATAGGAGATTTTTAGGCCAGTGCTTTGCAAACCTTTTAGCACTGGGACTTTTAAAAATTACAATTTATAGTAATTAGAGTCTGTGCACCTGAGATAGCTAGAGACCTTACATGTAGCATGCCTGTGTAGACATTTGCTAGCCCTTCCTTAGAAATGGAGTTCAAGGACTGTTCCCCACATTCCCAAGTGGGAAATGTGATATTTTAACTTGGGGATATGAAGATGACCTTGTATCAACTAATGGTTTTCTTCTGCAAACCAGGCAAGGGTGCTTGCAGTTGTTTTTTTTTTAATGGTTCAAAAACTGTTCATGGCCTACCCAAAATCAGCTCATGACCCACAGATGGGACTTCCAGTGGGTCCCAGACAGATTGTCATTCTAAAAAGTGGGTCCCGGTGCTAAAACGTTTGAGAACCGCTGTTCTAAAAACCTTCCTTTCAAGTCTTTGGCGAGAATGCAAGAAAAGTAGAGAAAGAATTTTTCTCTCTCATCCAAACACGCTGAACAGGAAATGAGGGTCCTTCCCAACTGCAGTCCAGCCAGGCATCCCCCCCCCCCCAAAAAAATTTCCAGTACATTTTAGGAAAGATGGAGAGAAAAGATGGGGGTGAGTGGGTGAGCGAATTAATTCCTCGGGAGCCAAGAAACGACAAAGGTGTCCTGTTTTTCTGCAAAGTGCTAACTTAAGCAAACGTCCTCCCTCGTTGGGGGGGGGCAGAACACAGTTCAGGGCACCCGCCCCCTCCAGCCTCTCCTCTTGCCCCCCCCCGCCAGAATGCAGGATGGAGAGGGGGGGGTCTCTCTTCTGTTCCGTGACGCCACGCAACAGCAATGGGGCTTGCCTGCCTAGATCGGCTCCCGGGGGAGGGGGGTCTCGCCCCCCAACCCCCCGCCCTTACCGTCTTCTGGGTGCTCCTGATCTTCAGCAGCCGGAAGACGGCCCAAGTCCCTGCGCTCTGCTGGTTATAGGTGTCCACAGCCGTCCGGGCCACCTCGCGGGGGGGCGGGCAGCGGGGGCCCCTCCTGGCGAGGGGCAGACGCTGCCCCAGCGGGGACCCCGAGAGCCAGCAGGAGTGTGATCGCAGCCAGGAGCAGCGGCATCGCGACCCCACGCCGGGCTCGCATCGGGAAGGCTCTGCTGGGCTGGCGCACTTCGGTGGCGGGGCAGAAAAAGTCCGCTGGGCTCCGGAGGGGGCGACGACCTCGCTTAGAATAAACTTGGCAAGCCCCACATCCTCCGCAAACCCTGTATCGGGATGGCTGGCGTTTTGGTTTCGCGTGCAGGCCCGGGAGGGGGAAATCGAAACAGAGCGCTTTCCTCCCCCGGAGTCCAAGGCTGCTTGGAAAGGAGCATGGACGCAGCTGGGCAAACCGCAGCGGCGTTCCTGAGAGGGGCCAAAACGCTAGGTTTTGCAGGAGCCTGAGCTCCTGGTTAAAGCGTCCCCTCCCCCTCCCAGCCATTCGCGGAGCTTGGCGACTAGATTTCTCCCTGGCTCTGAACACCGAGTACCTAAAATACCTGGCATGGTTTAAGCTCCAGGCTCACTCTTGGAGGGGCGTTTGGGACAGAGGCGGCTTGAATGTTCCCAGACGGGAGAGCAGGCAAAACCACAGCCCGACGACTGGGCCTCTGCACACAGAGGGCGGCCCCCCAGCCATGAAGTCTCAGATCGAGGAGCCAAGAAGGGCCAAACCTCACACACTGCAAGAAATGCACGTTGTGGCCAGCTCCTGTTTTAACTCAGTGGATGCGCTTTGCCTTCTGGAACTAGCACACGGGGAGGGGTGCAAGCCTGATCAAAGCCACAGTGGGCGAAGGGGAACTAGCACACCCCTTTCCCCTCACTGGCTTCCCTGCAGGCCCTGCACCATTTTCAGCAGAACTTGCTAGAAAGAGCTGGCTTGAATACACCTCCCGCTAGCAGTGGCGTTTCTACAGGGATGGCAAAGCTCTAAGTTTTGCAAGAAGCCTTACCTTGCAGTAGAAATCACTCCTCTCCTGCACCTTTAGCCAATCCTCACAGGGAACAGCAACATCTTAGCGTTGCTTACTGGCTACAGCAGCAAGGGAGAGGAGGGATTTACATGACAGGGTAAGGCTTCTTGCAAAACTTAGAGCGTTGCCATCCCTGTAGAAACGCCTCTGCCCGCTAGGCAGAAGGCCATAGTGAGGTGCCATTGAACTAAAGGAGGTCACTCCCCCGGCTCTTGTAAGGAGCCTGCAACTGGGGCCTTGCACTTGTAGGGGTTCTCAGTGGTGGCAGGCATCCATCCCAGGAATGGCAGGTCCCCAGGAATGGCAGGCAACACGCTGGGGGCAAAGGCCCAAAAAACTCCTCCAGCAAGGGGGTTGAGCAACTTCTACATTTTGGCTGCAGTCCAGAGGCAGCTCCTCCGTTCGCAAGAAAATGTCTTGGCTGTCTTCACCACTCAAGATTGCACTAAACAATCTTGAATTTGGGGCAGGAGGGGGATTTTTCATGTTTACAAGACCTTGAATCTCAGGCCAGTCAGGACTCAGAAGTTCACAATTTTCTCTAGTTCCAACAATGGCAGAAATTCTAGTCAATCATCTCCCCCTATCCCTGCCTCCCCGTACTAGGGGAAACCTTTACTGATGGTCCATGTCCTTTTCAGATGGCGCTCTTCTGCCTTTTAACACCTACATGGCAGGCAGAAATGTAAAGCACTAAATGCAATCTTATGCATGTTTACTTAGAAGCCCTACTGAGTTCAAAGGGGCTCCCCACCCTCAGGGAAGGCTGCTGCATCCACACAACAACACAAGGCTACCCCTCCCATTTTGACTCACTGTTGCCTTCCTAGCATACAGTCAAGAAGCCTCACTGCCTCCAAGGCTGGGGAGAGCAATTCACAGCAGTGGCAGCAGAGCCCCAGCCAGCAAAGGTCTTCTCACAGAAGAGACCCCACCGACTCCTTTGGTGGTCTGTGCCAGGGTGGAATCCAAGGCAGGTCACATTTGGGACAATGAACTTTTATCAGAAGTATGAAGAGCAAAATCAAGCCACTGTGGACTCCTTGTGCATGCACGTAATACAATGGCTGCTCTCCTTTCATGACCCACAATGGAGTGCTGCTCCTTTGCACCCACAATGAGCCACTCTTGCCTCGGGAAGCCAGGTCACAGAGAGGTGGACGGGATGTGTGCTCTTCCTGGTGGATTGTCCCCTGCTTCAGGACTTGGAAGGCTGATGCTCACCTCCCTGCAGGTCATCACCTGGTTAAATAACACCCAGCACTGATCAGTGCATGTGAATTGAAGCTAAGTGGGTCAGACCCAGACCAGAGCAGCAGGAGGCACCACAGAAGCTCCGCTGGGCTTTCTGGAGCAAGAGGGGGCTCCCGTCAAGAGGGTGACATTCTCCAGGACTCCAGTGCAACATTCAGGACAACCGATTCTCGTTCCCTCTCCAGTCCTCAAAGCTTCTGGCAGTTCTTAGAACCTCTCAATTAAACAGAGGAAGGCTGAGCTTAGCCAGGCCAAGCTCTGCTGGATGCTTTGCTCTTAAGAGGGGCTAGTACACTGTGCCACAGGAGCACAGCTTCCTTGCCAGAGCACCCACAGTCCCGTGTCACATCGCTCCCAGAAGAGCCCGTCACCCTAATTTATTCTGTGCTTACCTCCATTTCTTCACTGAGTTGTCAACATGACTAGGAAGAGACCCAACAGCTTATTTTATTTCTTTTTTCTTCTGCCTGAAAAGAACCACCCTGCACTTTGAGGGTCCGTTTCAAAGCTGTGGCTTACAAGCGTCTTAGCAGCACCGAAACATCAATGTGACTTTGTACCCTGGAGCATGTGGATTGCTTTCTGTTGAGGTTTGCGGACATAGCTTGGCCATGTACACTCGTGAACAAACCATGCACATTTAAAATCCAGATCTGCCCATATTAAACATCAACTTTATACACAGATCTTCAATATACACATGTATATACACACGCACACATATAGACATACACATATACACACCTGGAGTAAGGTAATCCTACAGCAGCACACAGTTTTGGATTTGACCCATTGTAGAGAAACTGCATTTTTAGAATACAAATACCTGCACTTGCTCTGGGAACTGAAGGCCACCCACCCACTTGCAGGAGCTAATGCTCAACCCAGGAGCAACTGTCCTAAGACAAGGGAACCCCAGATTTGTGCTACGGCAGTTATAAAACTTTTGGCGCCCCCCCAAAGGAACTTCCAAGCTTAAATTTACCATGTATACAACGGACCTGAACATTTCTTCATCTGCCGTTCTGAAGGCTGAACAATAGTCCTGTTAATCTGCATTGGCCACATGGCCCACTGAACTACACCATGCATGGATTTCGATTCAAGTTTGGCTCACTGAGAACTGGTTGAGTTGGGTGCGCTGCCTTGAAGACGAAGTCACATTCATAAAAGGGAAATGATTACTGACCGACTGAGAAACAGACTTCTTTCCAGTTATACTTGAAACAGGGAGAAACGAGATCTCTTTGCCTACCCTTTCCTCTGGCTGGCGGTTATACCAAACACCAAAGCAGACAGTGATTAAAAGCAAGGAATTGCACATTAATGCAAGTTGATGGCTTTATCGCTTACAGGAAGGAGCTCGCTGGTCCAGCCAAAAAGCCCTTCTTGATTCTGGACCTATCTGGGCTATGACTTGAGCTGGCATCTGACTGCAACTCTTTTCTTTCTGAACTTTCACAGTACCGTTCATGCATGCAGAAGAAACAGGATGTGGACATTCCCAGCGCATCAACTGGATACACGTATCTGCCCATCCGTGCCCCGCTGGACAGATCTGCAGAGCCTCCTCAAGCACGCTTGTTGCTAGGAATCAGATCATGACGTTGAAACTTTTTTAATGCACACCCCCATTCTAAATTGCTCAGCCCCATTTTCAGCTCCTAAGGTTTCTTCACACTTTTATACAGCGATGGAATTCCCATGGTCAGACTGACGTTCCCCAGTGTCCTGAATGTGTGACGTGCAGAAGGCAGGCAGGCATCCCTGAACTCGTTGGGGGGGGGGCGTGCACCAAGATGCCTGGGACTCACAGCAGCTTTCCAGCACAGCCACAACATGCGTTGACATGCCTGCCTACTCTCTTCAGGCTCCAATGTTCCCTTCAGGAAAGCACAGGCTTAATTAGGGGAAACGCAACTACTACATAACATATCAGCCATCTCTTCAACATAGCAATGCTTCCTTGGCTGGCGTCTTGCTCCAAACAGGTTCCTCTGATACAGTCATATAAAATGATTCCGGGCCAAACTAGACACAGCTTTAACTGTGTCTTTGAATCCCGTGCTTGGAATTCTCAACACATTTATATTAACCAGAAGGGGCCGCAAGGTTGGGTAGAGATATAGACTGAGATGGTGGCGTATTTGGTTTTCCCCAAGCGATTTTCCCACCAAACATCCTGCCCACAGCTGCTATTAGCTTTAGGGACAAAAGCAACCGGGGGTGGGGTGTTCAGAAGGAAAAATGGCACTGCAGAAGGTTAATCCCCCCCGCCCTCCACATCAATGTGGATCAGGGTCTGCTGCAGTTGCTTCTGGATACGTTAAATGGATCAGGAATCCCAAATACAGGTATAGTTTAGTGTCTAATTTGCCCTTCATTCAGACCACATGCAACAGCATATTTTACAGACAAGGGAGTGACTGGCAGGAACCATTCAGTACCAACTCCTTGCAAAAAATCCAGAAACAGTCTGTTTAAATAGCATTAAAATGCCAGGCAAGGGCTGTGGAATTCTAGCTCAAAAGTATCAGTGTCAGTTAAAGAAATATGTCTGAACTCCAGTGGTTCAGGAACACAGAACACTTGTGCCTGAATTTGGCTTTGAGGCTGTCACTGTGTTGAAGGAAATGAGTCTGTCTCTGCCCAGCTGAAAGTTCAGCAACCTGCGGTGTTTAGCAGAGGTAAGGTGGATAAAAGATCAGCAGCAACACATTGAGCAGGGGTGAGCGGAACCCAGACTGAGAAACAGGCTGACACTTAAAAGACTGGGGAAAGCCCCACCTTAAACACTGTTTAGGCTCAAGGGTAGCCTTGCATTTGTGAAACACTTCCGATCTTGCCCAGTTCTCTGTTGAAAAAATTAAAAAAAATCACAGGCCTTCCAGGCACACTAGCTGATTTTTTCATTGTGAAGAAGCTTATCAGACATCAGATTGATCCCCATCTGGCTGCCCAATCGCATGTGACGTTGTCTGAATATCTCAGAGACAACTGGCTCCACAAAAGACAAACGATCTAAGCAGAGCCCTGGGAAGTCACAGGCCTTTGCTTTTGCCACTCCAACGGGACCACTTGCATCCAGGCAAGGAATGAGAGCAATCTGCAGGAATCTGCTTGAGCCTTAGGAATGTAAACGTTCATACAGGCATAATCTGAACGAAGCATTTCCTGGCTGTAATTCACTCACAGATATGAACTGCATCGGGCTCCACAGAGCAAGAGGTGGAGTTCTCTCCAGCAATTGACTGGTGGTGGAAAGACAGCCAAGCCCTGTGTTTGTATTGGTCTTGCCTCCTTCCTTCCCAACGTGAAACGCAAGGCCTTTCTTGCCCTCTGCATACAACTGGAATGTGCCAAGAGTCTGACCCAAAGCAGGAAGTGACCAATCTTATGGAGCCCCCTAGTGGTTGAAGGAAGGAAAGGAGCATGGACTGTTTTGGGATGACACGAGGGACTGATTCCTCATGAGCAGGGAATGGAGGAAGTGAACCCAATTTCGGGGGGGGGGGAGGGTGAAGAATAATCTCCCTGTGCGAAACACAGAAGAAACGGTGCTTTGCTTGGCAGTGATTTATCCAGAGAGGGATGCCCCTCCTTGGTCCTCAGAGGGACGATTGAAAAACCATCATATTCCTTACGCTAAGAGTCTGTTCAACCCAACCCTAACCCCACAACATACCCACAAGTGGACCAAGGCTGCTGCAGTAGACAAACAAAAAAGGGGCGGTGGAGAGTCGTTGGAAGCAACTGTTAGGAACTGGCAGAGGGGGGGGCAGCCTCATTCACGCCGCCAAACCTTCAGGCTCCTCCGCCACGAGGGAACCTCAACAGTAAACGTGGTTCTGATTCACTGAGCTGCTTCTGCATTTCCCAAAACAGCGATGTCCCGAGCACTTGGAGGTGCTCCAGTCCCTTTACAGACGATCCCGTCAGGATGAGTTTGTGTCTCCGGCAGTGACGGCTTCAGCCGCCGCAGAACCCCCCCCCTCAGATGGTCAGCAGCGGTATGCAGCCCACCCCAACGCCTCCCTCGTGACACACCATCGGCGCCATGAACGTCCAGCAGTTGGTTTCAGGGTCATACATTTCTACCGAGCTCAGGTTGGACTGTCCGTCGTAGCCCCCCACGGCGTAGAGGCGGCCACAGTTTGCTACCAGGGAGACGCGGCTGCGCCGGGTGTTCATGGGCACGATCAGGTACCACTGGTCCGCCATGGAGTTGTACACCTCGGCGATGCTGAGAAAGCCGGAGCCGTCGTAGCCGCCACAGACAAACATCTTGCTGCCCAGGGAGGCGGCTCCGTGCCGACAGCGCTTGTTGAGCATGCTGGCCACCGAGTGCCATGAAGCGGTGTGGGGGTTGTAGTATTCCACCTGCAAGGGAAGGCAACAAGGAAAGCTGAGGCCTTGCACACACCACACAATCTGCCCCCGATCTCGGCGTTCGGGTTTGCCACCAAACGCCCACTCAACCTGTCAAGTTGTACCTGTAGGCTGCATACCCGTTTCCAAGCATATTAGTCACATTTTTCGGGGTGAATGTTCAGTGTATACCTAGAGATATTAATGCACTAAGCCGGGGGTTCTCAAACTCAGTAGGTCCAATTCAGTCCAAATCAGCAGGTGCACAAAGTGCTGGTTCCTTCAACTGGGAGCAGCTTCTCCTGCCAAGGTCTGAGTGTTGCTACATGACAGGCTTTTGGGGTGGAGGAATTCTAGGGCTGAGACCTGGGACCTTTCGCATGCACTTTACTACTAAGCACTGGCCCCTCCCCAGATAATTTGTGCATCCAGCGAGGACTCTAGTCCACAAATGCTCCTGCTAAATCACATTTGTTAACACACACACACTTCTGGTTTTCATTGCAAAACTGGGTATGGTTTGCAATTGCATTTTTGAGCAATTCTGCAGCATGGAGAGGCCTGTGGGTGCCCCACACCCTCTGGAGGGCTGGAGCTGCCCCCCCCCGTAAGTAGTAAAAAGCCTTTTTCCTCCTGGAGGCAGTGCAACTGTGGGAGCACTGTCGCCCACTCCCCTCTACCAGGGAGTCTGGGAAGGGAACCACTGGCCTAACCTACCCAATGCAGTGAAGTTATATAGAAAAATAAGGGCGCCACCCTGCCTTCCACCCTTGAGGTGGGGCAAGAAACACAGCAAGGAGCAGCAAAGACGACTCACGCTGTTGAAGATCTGCAACCCATCATGCCCGCCGGAGACAAAGATCCTGCCTTCGAAGACGGTCACGCCTGCTGCGCTGCGGTTGGAGCTCATCGGAGTCACCACCGTCCATCTTCCAAAGAGAGGAGCAAAGTGAGAGAAGACTGAGCGGCAGCCAATGGAAAGAGAATCCTCCAAGGGCCTTACAAGTGGGCAGCAACAAGGGAAGGTTGAAGGGATGCTCTGAGCGACTCACTTTTCCGTCTCCGGAGAGTAGGTCTCCACAGAGTTGAGGGAGGAGGCGCCGTCGTACCCGCCGCAGACATAGATCTGTCCATCCAACACCACAGTCCCCATGGCACTGAAACCAACCACAGATCCTGAGCATTACGCCCATGTTTGGAGGCCAGTGGACCATTCAAGCAAGGTCTCAAGGGTCTCCTGAATGAGAGTCCTCTCCATTTGTTTCCTGGGTTGCCCCTGGTGTACCTCTCTGGGTGCCTGCTGGGCTGAACGTGGCTTGCAGCTGCTGTGGAGTCACAAGTGCTCCCTTCTCAGACCTTACAGCCCAGCCACCCGACTCAGGGCCAATCGGATCACCAGGTCAAGCCTGATGCATTACACATCCTTTACCCGGATAAAGAGAAAAGAGAATTTGGGCTTGGAACACACAAAACCTATTATGTCATTATCTTCCATTTTTCTTTTTCTTTCCTGGAAGAGGTCTGTGAGGTAGCGCTTGAAAACTTGCATTTCAGAAAAGGGAAACTGAGCCCAAATGACAGGCAGGCAGAAACGGACACACTTGCCCAACCTCACTCGAACTTGAAAGTTATTCAAGCCAAGAGGTCATAGCCCATGTGCAGTCTCATCAATAGGCACGTTCAGGTGCTGATCAACAGCAATTGCAGCATTGCCACACAGATATGAGGGGCAATATCGACCCCCTCCCAACTGCATCAAGGTCCTGCTATGCAAATGGGAACAGAAAGTGTGTGCAACTCTCTCCCTCCACCTGCCTTCGTGATCCAAAGCAACCTTATTTGCCGGATCACAGCGGCTCTTGATCTGACCTTGCAGACACAGAAACATTGCTCCCTTCCCTGCCACACAGCACACGTGAACAACCGGTCCTCACACATACACACCTTCGCTTGCTATTCATGCTCCCCACTTTGGACCACGAATCTGTTTCCGGGTTGTAAACTTCGACCGTGCTCAGCCTCAACTGCCCATCGTATCCACCAATGGCGTACAGGAGCCCATTCAGCACGGCGACGCCCACCCGGCTACGAGCAGTCGTCATTGGCTGACACTTCTCCCAGTAGTTGGCAATGGGGTCGAAGACTTCCACCACGTTCAGCGAGTCGCCTGCATAGAAATTTGCTGCTCACATTTTAAAAAGCGATTAAGTGCAATTGAAGGCGCAAATCACAGCTGCCTCATAGCGACAGACAGTATCAGAAAAGACTAAAATAAATACATAAACTGTAATATAAATACATAAACTGAAAAGACCAATATAAATACATAAACTACCCCTGCTAACTGGGCAAGAGGCACTTTTCCAAGTGGGGTTCCTCTTATATTTAGCAGGGGGAGAGTAACTGTCCCTCTTCACCCCCAGCACAGTGTCTTTTCTAGTGGCTGTTGCTGGTGGTGTTCAGCTTTTTTTTAGATTGTGAGCCTTTTTGGGACAGGGAGCCATTTAACTTTATTATTACTATTTGCCTGTAAACCGCTTTGTGAACTTCATGTTGAAAAGCGGTATGTAAGTACCTACTGATTTGATTAGATAAAATAAATAGAATAGAGCTAAGAAGCACACATAGACTCCATTCTACTAAGCAGAAGGTCTGGCTCAGTAGGAAGCCGGCTGCTCAAGAACTGGCTCTTGCCCAGCAAGACCTGGGGAATTTCCTTTTTGAACTGCAGGTTCCGATTCATTGCATCTCATTACAGTTCAGAATAGATCAGCGGTCTCCAAATTGGAGACCATTCTGTGCTGAAAAAGTCCTCCCCATCCTGGCCAGCGCTGTCAGGCTGCCGCTCAATTCTTCACCTGATCTGGGCATAGGGATGCTCTGGGCAGTTTTGTCTATTACCCAATGTCCCAGCAAGCTTTGCAGCAGAATGTCTGGGCAGACCATGAAGGTAGAATAACAGGAGAGGACATGACATCATTTTCTTGAAGCCGATGACTTACTAATATGGCTGACTCAGATCATTGCCGCCAAGGAGGAGGATTGCCGCGAATTCACGAATAAAAATCTCCCTGCACGCGTGTAAAAGTTAATATCAACGTCTTTAACAGTGCAATCTGAGTTTAAATAGACAGCAAGTAGCATTTCGTCCGGTATGTTCAGTAATATAATTATGCGGAATTAAACCTTGTAATTGCATATTAACTCATAATAAGGTTACTAATAATGTTTCTACACGATCACATGTTTTTATTTTCGTAACTTTTTATTTCAGGAGTAAACTATTCAGTCCTAAACAGTATGAGCAAAGCAATCTGAAATGCTTGGAATAAGGATTGTTTTGGACGTACCAACATGGCTGCTAAGCCCGCCCCTGGCTTCATTTGGCTGCTATCTCTTCTTAAGGCATGTCCTCTCCTGTTATTCTACCTCCATGGGGCAGACACAACTGCCCAGAGCATCCCTGTGCCCTGATTGGGTGAAGAATGGAGTGGCAGCGCAGCAGAACTGTAAGCGCTGCTCACAGGGGGGAAGGCTCTCGCCAGACACTGGATCCAACCCGCAGGCCAGGGTCCGGCCAGGGCTGTTCTAGATAGATGGGGTCAGTATGGAAATGGGACACATTCCATGAGTGCAAATCATCTTCAAGGCACCCGGGAACAAACTGGTTGCGCTTCAGCTTATACCGTGAGATGCCTTCTTATTTCCCTCTCCAAGATGGCTATTTCTTCTCCTTCTTTCTAAAGGTTTTCCCCACGATTGAATGGTCTAGTCGTGACCGACTGTAGGGGGCGGTGCTCATCTCCATTTCAAAGCCTGTAGAGCCGGTGTTTTGTCCAAGTAAAGGACAAGCTTCCGTGGTCATGTGGCCAGCATGACTCTACACCGTAGCGCACAGAACACCATTCCCTTCCCACTGAAGTGGTCCCTATTTATCTACTTGCATTTAGGTGCTTTTGAACTGCTAGGTTAGCAGCAGCTGGGACAAGCAACAGGAGCTCACTCTGTCATGCAGTCTTGAACTCCCAACCTTCCGGTTGCAAAGCCCAGCAACAGCGAAGTAACCCGCTGCGCCACCACGTCCCTGTGTTTATAATTCTTAAAAGCCTCACATTAAACTGCAATTCGGAGGTGGGGGAATTATGACAGAACAGCACACAACCAATTTAAGTTCAAGGGTATCCAAAAAGATTGCTTTGCATGCACTACAGCAGTGTTATTCAAACTGTGGGTTGGGACCCACTTGGTGGGTTGCAACCTGATTTCAGGTGGGTCGCGAAAAGCTGGGAGCAGCCATCTTGGAAACTGCAGACCTTACCCTTGGTACATTCCTTTTGTGAGTGTTAACAGTTTGAATTTTCAAGGGAGCTTTTTTTTTTTTAATTGTTTTTAGTTCAGTGTTTTTACATCATATTTTGTCCTTTCTTTCCGGGATGTTTCATGATTGTACAATTGCTGCTGTCCAAGAATGCCAATTTATATTTCTGGAGTGTCATTTTATTATGTTAAAATGACAGCACTTCCTGATTCATGATGTCGCTTCCTGCCACAACATCACATCTAGGTTAATGATATCACTTCCGGTGGGTCCCTGCATGAGTGCCATTCTAAAAAGTGGGTCCCGGTCTAAAAAGTTTGAATACCACTGCACTACAGCATACATCTATAAGGGGCAACAGAGTTGAAAGATACCTGCAGAGTTCAGGCCTCCCACGGCATAGATCAGGCCTGCAATGGAAGTGCAGCAACGGGGGCGGGTCTTGAAGGCCGAGAGATGTGGTCGGCGCTCTGGCATGAGGTGATAGTCTTTTGCTTCGTCCACAAGGTCCCTGGAATTAAAGGCCAAGCCACAGCCTTGTGAGTGCAGAACTCGGACGTCTGTTAAAATGCAACATTTCAGAGGTGGAAGGGCTCCTCCCTTCTCCGTAGCTTTTGATAATGCTGTAGGCCAGGGGTCAGGGAACTTTTTTACCTTTTACCCCAAAATATATTTAGATATGCCGGTGTTACCCCCTTGATTTGATTTTTAATACAGGTACTTACTAAAACTACCAGTGAAAGATAGGTGTCCTCTCAGGAGAGGGACTGTCCTCTCTCTCAATGGCGCAGCAACTAGTTGACTCTACTGAAGAAGCGGGCGGACTTGGAGGCGGGGCCCAGGGCATCACGCAGGGAAGCGTGTTATACACAAGGGCCTGACACACTGCACTGTGTCAGGTCCTTGTACACTACAGTACTGTAACACACACAGCCGGGCATGTGTATAGAACAGTAATGGCGAACCTTTTGGGCTTGGTGTGTCAGAAATTTGGAAAATTCGTAACTCAGCTCTGCTCGTGTGTCAACCCCCCCCCCCACACACACTGCAGGGCTTGTCGCCCAAATTTAAAGAGAGAGACGGAGGTGCAGACAGTGGGCGTGCAGAGGAACAAGTCTTTGCAGGGAATCGCTTAGATTCATATGCATGCCCGGCTGCTGTCCACTACCCCCAGGAATTTCATTTTTACCCCATTTGGGGTAATTTACCCCTGTTCCCTGACCACTGCTGTAGGCCGATAGGAGGCAGCACACTTAACTGTAAGTGCCTCCATCCCTGAATGGCTCCTCGGTCTACACCAGCCAGCTGTAACAATGTACCTTTCTGGCCATCAGAGAAGGTGCAAGGTCTGTCCCTCCTTCTTAACCCACAACCTGAGCTGAGTGTCAATAACAGATCTATAATTGCACTGCATTTGCAACTGGGGAATCTGGCAGAGAATTCAGCATCCTGAGAAGTAAGTCATACAAAATAAGCAAATCTATCCAAGTTACCATCACAACTGGGTTTAGTGCAAACTTAGAACATTTAGCACTGATCTCTCCCTCCCTGTCCCCTCACTTACGCGCGCACACACACGCACGCACACACACACACACACACACACAGAGAGTGCTAGACAAGTAGTGGTGGAGACGGATAGGACTACCTCTCCTTCCATCAGTATTTCTGTTGTCAGACGTCGTCGCAAAAGGGATTGACAATAAAGCAGAAAAATGTTATATAAATCCACACATAAAATGCTGGCCAAGCTCAGGCTCTCAGCCTAAGCACATTACCTGTAAGGCGGGTATTACAGTGACCAGCCTCATAAGGACAAAATCCGCTCTTTGCTAATTAACGTTTTAGGGAAACACATAGTAAGACAGCATGCAGAACTTCACACTCCTTCCTGCCCACTGAATATTACGGACAAAAGTGCCACCCAGTCCCCTTGCTCTGGTAGGAAAGCCCTTGCTCCTGAGGAAGGAAAACTGTTGATGTTATTTTCAGTTGGCAGTTTTAAGTTCTTGCACCTCTGCATAGCAGCATAGTCATACGGACATACTAATCACTTGATTACAGACGTACTAATCAGAATGCAAACTTCAGCAATGATTTGCATGAGTCGAAATGGAATCAATCAAATGCTGGACAAAAACTATGTTCCCTTACAAAACATCCCTATGCGGACCAGTCCACGCAGTTCACACTATATACATACATACACACCCCATGAATTGGTCTCACAACACTGTCTTTGTGAGAACCCTGAAGGAAGACAACAGAGGGTCACCTCTTTGTATGCCATGGTCTGACAGCTTTCCTACATACTGTATTACATAGAAGGACGATGACAAAGGGATAGACTGCAGTGGCTGACTTCTGGATTGTGCCATTTCAAAATGTGGGGGGGAGAGAGAGAGAGACACACACACACACACACCCCCAACGTGGAGTAGTGGCCTGAGCTTTGGACTGACCAAGACCCCTGTTTAATCCCCAGTCAGCTATTGAGGATTAAGCAGCCCCAATCTCTCAGCCTTTCCTCACAAGGTTGTCTGTTTGGGCAGCTGAGAACTTTGTATACTACTCTGAGTACCTTGGATGAAAGACAAGACAAAAATATAAACCGCTTCCATCACCATATGCATGCATGAACTAGACCTGCACGTTGGGGACAGGGCTATGCAAATTCTCTCCCCAAGATGTGACAGTTTCCGACTTCCAAGGGCAGACATCCCAAAATGGTAGTCCAAAATTCTGCCTCCTAAGCATGGGATCTCAAATCCCAAAGCATGCCTTGAAGGCATGTGGCGCTAAATAGATCAGGTCTGGTCAGTGCATGGACAGGAGACTTGGGAACTCCATTCAAGCCATCTCGTGTTTCATGATGGGAGAAGGCCAAGCTACACACGTCATAAATTAAATTCCACCTCTTTCTGTGCAACGCAAAGACTGCAGAGGTAAATGAAATAGTGTCTCCAGGACAGGGGCCTGACATGGAGATCAAGAAGCTGCACTGCACTGCACTGCCTAGGATGTGAGGCAGAGAGGACAGGAGAGGATACCTTCAGAGGCAGAGAGGATAGAAGAGGGAGAGACAGAATCATGACAATGCTCTTACTTCCACAATCTGCACTGGCAGGGTCATCTGGAGGATAAGTCCCTCTCTGTTTTGCCTGCATGATGGAAAAAGGATTTCACGTTTGGGGGCTCCGTGCCTGGCACTGCCCCTCTGCTTCCTAGTCACAACCACCACCACCCCGGCAGTGCTGTGGAGAGACGCGCGGGCACACCCACCTGCACTTGTGGCAGCAGCGGACCAGGTCGTCTTGTTGCACGCGGTCCGTGAGAAACTGAGGGCGGCAAAGGGGCAGCCGGATCTTGCACAGGAGTTCGGGCAAGCAGGGCTCTCGATGCTCACGGTCGTACCTCACCCAGGCCAGGGCAGCTTCAAAGACCTGCCGGAAGAAGAGGGACGGACCTTGGTCAAAGGGCAACAGGCGTTCGTCGGCACAATACAAGGATTGCTGGGTGACTCAGCTACTGAGACAGGTTCAAATCCCACCTTGGGGCTATAGGAGGCACAGGATGCACTGCGTCTCTACTTGCAAGTAAGGGGGGAGGAGAGGGGACCAACGTCTAAAGGGCTCAAAACCCAAAGTATCAAGGAAAGGGATATATCCTAAGTGCAGCGCAGATGCTATGCCAAGGAACCTTCCTCCTATCCACTCCCAATGCCTTGGTTTGCTTGCACCCCCTTCTACCTCCTTCCCACCAATCATCTGTCCAATACAGACCACCTGCCCCCAGGGCGTTTCCTGGACCAAACCACTCTCCCCACACCCCTGCACCCAGCCTTAGCACAATCCGGGGACACAGCAAGTGCTTGACATGCAGAAGGACCAGTTATAGGAGCTCAGGAAGCAAAACCTCGGCTCAGGGTCTTGGGAGGGCACTGGGCTAGGTAGGCCAGTGAGTTCAGCGGAGCATGAGGGACATTCCCAGAACGTATCAAACAAGGCTTTCCATTCCTTGACCACACAAGACTGTTTTGTTTTGGGTTTTGTCAGTATATTCGAACAGATAACATGTGCAGGGAACTCTAGAACCAGAGGCGTCATCCTACCGGAACGGGGCGGTACCCCATTCCGGTAGTTCCAGGGAGAGCGGGAACGGCGCAGCAGTGCGTGGCAGACTCCGCGCGCTGTTTTTGCCTTCCCGCCCGCCCCTGCGCCTGGATCGCTCTGTAAGAGAGCTCTTCCGGGCACAGGGAGGCGTTGCCAGGCGCCGCAAGGGGGCGGGGAGCTACAGCTCACCCGTCCGTCCCCGCGGCGTTCCGGATCCTGGCGCCAGCAGCGTTCCGGTTGCTGGCGCCAGTGAATGACGTCACTGTCTAGAACCCATTTTTGGTATGAACGAAGAGCAAGATCCTGCTGGAAATGTGGACACCAGCTTCCTTCTGCCTCTCACATCTTCTCCTGCAGACCCAGGCGGGGCGGGTGGGGGTGACTATGATTCAATTAAGCTATCCTATCACTGCATCTGGCCATTGGTCTTAATCTGACAGCAGTTGCTCTCAGGTGGACGTCTCTCTCGAGCTTTGTAACCAGAGACACTGGGGCCCTTCTGTGCACAAAGCATCTTCTTGGCCACAGAGCTGCAGCCCTCCCAAATGTGCCAAGAGGCCAACAGGGTGGCATTAGCTCTACGGTCTCTTGCAAGGTGCTCTGTCTGCACCACAGGCTGCTTCAAAACTTTCTAAGTTTGAACTGGACAGTTCTAGACATTTGCCGGGCAGATACCTGTTCTTCTGACTTAACATTCAGTTCGTCTCTGGATACCAGCTCCAAGACGTCTTCGAAGGGCAGGACCAGGAACTCCTCTGACATGGACACCTCTACAAAGTGCTGGTGAATGAAACTGTTGGCCGCGTCGTAGAGCACGGCACACATCATGGTTTCGGCAAACTGGCGCACCCCCAGGCAGTTCTTTGGGTGAAGCCTTGAAGGTTGAGGCAAAAGAACAGAGCAGAGGAGATGAATCACTGAAAAACGAGGTTGGTCAGCTATGCTCTGAATCAGGCACAAATTACCTACATAAAAGCCAGTGCCAACATTCTGTTATGCTTGAGAGTGACAAGAGATGGGATCCAGGAGTGGGCTGTGCAGAGATGAGCCAGTTTGATTCTCAGCAGCTGGGGGAGCGGGCATGAATAGGTGTGGCTCTCATCGTGATGGCCGCGCCAAAGACATCCCTTTCCTGTCTTCCGTACATGTGATTGGTGGGCATTTATCCTGGGATTAGAACAGGGTTGCACATGGCCACTGCTGCAGGAAGGGGAAAACCTGCTCTTCAGTCTCAACACGAAGTGGCCCTTGCTCACAGGGACCCTCAAGTCCTCCCTCTGTGCACATACAGAGTATCAGTCATGATGACAAGCCTCTAACGGCAGATAATAAAGATGCCTGCTAGAAGAAATACCAGGAGAACAAATGAAACTGAAGGATCTGGAGAAATCAAGGGCAGTATTATGGGTTCTATGGGAAGGACGGACAGAAAATTCTGGGCTACTAAGATGCAGCAGAAAGACCAAAGGGTGCACAGGTGACCCAAACCTTACAAACAGCAGGGGAGGGAACAAACCTGTGTTTGGTCTGTAACACTCACACAGGAATTTTGCATGTTAGGGGGAAAAGGCTAACTTATTCACAATATGCTAGTTTCAATGGGTAGTGATTTTTATGTACATACTAGCTTTTTGTTACCCGGCGTTGCCCGGGTGTTTATATCTCCCATCCCTGACCCATCTCCCAATTTTGTGCAATTTTGACCATTTTCACCTGGGGCCCCCTGCGCACCCCACCCCCGGGGGGCACTGGGGGGCCTGACCCCCACAGTGTTTGTTGCCAGGCCGCAAGGCATATGCATGCCGGGTCTGGTGCCAATTGTTCCAGGTGTCACAGTGGGGCATGGTGGACATCTCTTCCATGCCCCCAATACTGCACCCGTTCCCGTCCCCCACATTGGGGTGTGTGGACCCGAACTCCCACAGTGTCGCTGTTCACCTCAGTGAGCCCAGAAACGACAGAACCGAGGACGATTTTGTCCATTTTCGGCCATTTCCACGCGGGGGCCCTGGCCCCCCCCAGGGCGCTAGGGAGGCCTGACCCCCAGAGTGTCTGTTGCCAGGCTGGAAGGCACGCGCATGGCGAGTCTGGTGCACATTGGTCCAGGCGTCCCAGCAGGGCATGGCACATATTGTGTCTTGCACCCCTTCCCGCACCCGATGCCGAGGGGGGGTGAACCCGGACTCTGACGGTGTCAGGAGCATCGCCGCTTGCTCCGGCAACCTCGGAAACTATGGATTTGACACCAATAGTGGCCATTTTTTACCGTTTTCAAGTGGGGACCCCCATGTACCCCCACCCCCGGGGGCGCTAGGGGGCCCCGACCCCTGCAGTGTTTGTGGCCAGGCCACAAGGTGTATGCGTGCTAAGTTTCGTGTTGCTCGGTCCAGGCGTTCCAGCAGGGCACAGCAGCTGTTGTGTCTTGCACCCCTTCCTGCCCCCCACGCCGAGGGGGGGTGAACCGGAACTCGCACAGCGTCGAGAGCGTCGCCACTCGTCCCGGCGACCCCAGAAACTATGGATTTGACACCAATATTGGCCATGTTCAACCGTTTTCACGTGGGGGCCCCCATGTACCCCCACCCCCGGGGGCGCTAGGGGGCCCGAACCCCGCAGTGTTTGTGGCCAGAGTGCTAGGCTTCCGCATGCCGGGTTTGGTGCCAATCGGTCCAGGCGTTCCAGCAGGGCATGGCGGACGCTGTGTTTCGCACCCCTTCTTGCCCCCCACGTGAGGGGGGGCAAACCGAGACGTCAACTGCGTCGGGAGCGTCACCACTCATCTCGGTGACCCCGAAAACTGTGGGTTTGACTCCCAGCTTGGCCGTTTTTGACAGTTCTCATGTGGGGACCCCCTCGGACCCCCACCCCCGGGGGCGGTAGGGGGGCCCAACCCCCGCAGTATTTGCGGCCAGGCCGCTAGGCTTCCACATGCTGAGTTTCGTGCCAATCGGTCCAGGCGTTCCAGCAGGGCATGGCGGACGCTGTGTTTCGCACCCCTTTTTGCCCCCCACGTCCAGGGGGGGGCTGAACCCGGACTCCAACGGCATCGGGAGGGTCGCCACTCATCTCGGCGACCCCAAAAACTACAGATTCGACGCCGATTTCGGACGTTTCCGACGATGTTCACGCAAAGACCCCCATGTACCCCCACGCGCGGGGGCGGTAGGGGGGTCTGACCCCCGCAGTGATTCCTTCCAGGCTGCAAGGTACGTGTGTGCCAAGTTTCGTGGTTGTGGATCAAGGCACGGAGACGTGTATAAGGAACATACATACATACCCCCCCCCACACACACACGTCCATTTTTATATATATAGATTTAGGTACAGTACAATCAGTGGTGAACAACCAGAACGCTGAGCGGGACATACGCAGGGCTTCCGCATGATTGGCTGCCCGTCCATAGCGTTCCGCAGCTGTCCTGGCCTGGGGGGGGGGGCTGCCCCTGGTTAGCGCGCCCCACTGCTGCTCGCCCAGGCACCCGGCATGACCCTCACCTGTCTCCCGCGGCGAGCGGGAGCCCCCCCCGAGGCCAAGACAGCTGCGGAACGCTACGGACGGGCTGCCAATCATGTGGAAGTCCTGCCTACGTCCCGCCCAGCGTTCCGGTTGTTCATTTGCGGAAGACACCACTGAGTACAACCTTCTGTAATGAGTATACGGTACTCCCTGGCACGAGATGTGGTGATGGCATTGGGCCTGGATGCCTTTAAAAGGGGATTGGACAGATTTATGGAGGAAAACTCCATCACAGGTTACAAGCTATGACGGGTACGTCCAGTCTGAGATTAGCTGGTCGCTCATTGTGAGGAGGACATATTTTTCCAATTCTCCTGATAAAGAAACACATTGCAAGAAATGCTGCATGTGTGTGTCTCCCCCCCTCCACTGAAATCAATCAATCAATCAATCAATCAATCAATCAATATTAACAGGGAGGCAAAAGAAGCACAAACAAAGTGGTGCCTATGGCAACAAACATGGCCAGCGGGCAACCCTAGAGATGGCAAACATGGCACTGACCCGCCAACCCTCAGGCAGTTGGTGAAAAGAGGGTCCCACTTGCATAGTGGTTCCAGGTTTCCTTTGTACATGTGTGGCTTGGCCCATCTACTGTCTCAAATTATCAGGTATGCCAACTCTTGTGCATGCAGGTATTGTGACGTGTATTGTACAGGGATTTATGTGCATGTGGCTGTTTTTTTTTTGGGACTGGTGTCCCAGCCCTGCGATTCTATCGGTTCAGCCTTTCGAAGAGTCCCTCACCTCTCTCGGAGGAAAGAGCAGCAGGCGTCTTTGATGTTCTGCAGCTGCAGGAAGCTGGCTCCCATGAGCAAGGACTGGACGTTCTGCTGGTCGATGGCCAAGTGCCCATTGTAGGCAAAGTTGATCAGAGCTTCTAATGCACTAAATATGGAAGAAAAGAGTTGGAGTTGTAGCAAAAGATGCCTGCTTTTGTAGAAGAGGTTACAATATACAAATGTGACCAGTTTCTGTTATGATTTTGCAGGTTCTCACTGGATCCAGTCAAGTGCCAGGCTTTCAAACAATGAAAGCATCACACTTCTAATCAACTGGAAGATATGGATTACTACAGACAAATTCAAATCAGAAAGTAAGTTTAAAGGAGCCAAACCTTATCAAACAGCAGGATTTCTTAAGATCATTTCCCACACTCAGAATTCGCTGCAAAATAAGCAAATCTCTAGAGAAGATCACCCTGACCACCACTTCCTCTTTAAAAAACGTGTTTATTCCCATTTTCTTTCAGCCCTGTCCCATGTGCTTGGAGCAGATAACAATATTTACTTTGCTTGCCAGCACTGTCAGGTGGTTTAACGTCAGGGACAGCACGTTCCCAGAACAACCAAGAACCTGTATTTTGAGGGTGGCTCTAGCATCTCCAGATATGGCAGGGAAAGAAGTCCCAAGCCCTAGAGAATGGCTGGCACTCAATGAAGACAATTCTGAGTTGGATGAACCAATTGCTTGACTCAGCAGAAAGCAGCTGCACAAACTCATATACATATTTCCAGGTTATGGCAACCCCTTGGCAAGGGCTTTAAATAATTTCACATTTGTGTACCAAGCCCCATAAAATGCCCCAGAATTTTATGTTGTGGGCTGGAGGTGAAAGATGTCAAACCTATATGGTGAACACTGCTGCACACTGCAATTCAACCGAGAAGCATCAGAGTTACCTTGGATCCAGTCCCTGCATGACAATTTCATCTTGCTTGCATTCCATCATGTCGTTGGTGAACATGGCATGGAAGTAAGGAATGGAGGCTGCCAGGACAATCCGGTGGGCGCTGAACTTGTGGTCCCCAACCTGTGCGGAAGGAAAAGGCGACAGGTTGACTACTTAAAGAATGACACATGCCACTTGCATGAGCAACAGTATATGTGGCAAATGGTCTGTGCTTTAGTGGATGACGTTAAATACGACCCGGCAGTGTGGCAAAGAAGGCAAACGTGACTCAAGGCTGCAGCAACAGAAGCACAGTGTCTGGATCGCAAGAAGCAGTGGCACCAACTTCGCCCCCCTAGGAATCAGGAGTCGCTCCCTTTAACCCTCTGAGTGCCAGCCAACCAAGAAGAAAAGCTCTTTGCAGAGGAATTGGGAGGGGGGAGGAGGGAGAGTGAAGTGGGTGGAGTCAGCCCTAATTTTAACTAGTGGAACTGAGTTCCCCCGCGTTCCCCCTGCATGACATCACTGCACCAACTGTATTCTACTTTAGTCAGACCCCACTTGGAATATTGTGCCCAGTTCTGGGAGCCACAATTTAAGGAGGGATGTTGACAAACTGAAGCAGGTTCAGAGGGTGGTGACTCGGGTGGTGAGAGGGCTGAGAACACATCCTAACGTGATAATTATACATATTGGGGGGGGCACTGCAGGACTATGTTTATGAACCTCCCGTAGCAAGGTGGAAAGCGAGAAAGGCCAAGTACGCATCTGCCACAAAGTTGACTACAACACACTTCAGGCTTGAATCGTACTGGGAAATAATTCACCGCAAGATCTAAAGCAACTGTTGATACACAGCAATTTAATTAACATTGACCCCAACAAGCTATTTTCAGCCTCCGTGGCAAACAGCGCTCCAGTGTGAGCCATCTGGGTGTATTATTAGAGACTTCCCTAGTCCCACAACCACTTTTGGCACAGTGTGCTGTGGCTCCTTATTGGTGTACGCAGAAAATGGGTGGATACGGGCTAGGTAATTATTCATTTGCAACAAACATGTCCACATTTGGGAGCAGGGAGACCCCAAGGAATTCAACTCCGCAAATAATTCTACTTTACAAAATTGGGGTGAGCGAGTGAGGGCGTTAATGAAGGTTTTCTGAGTGCAGGATCTGAAGTTTTGCAAATTTGGGATATGCTGAAGCAAACAATACTGTGGTAGGACAAAAGAGAGGAAGGGTGGATGGCCAGAAAACACGAAACGGCCATGGATAATGAAAAACAGCAAGTGTAGCCCAGCAGCTGTCATGTGTGGGAAGTTCCATTTCAGCCACAGCAATCAATAATCATGAGGGATAGAACAATGATTTTTAAAATTTAAAGGAGTATCATGGAATACTGATTTCTGATTACTGATACGGAATACTGATAGCTGATTTCAAGTCCAATTTCACAACAGTGTGACCAGGCAAATCAATTTTCCAGCAAGCAGTCTTGTAGGTTCCCCAGACCTTGACACACATGCACAGCCAAGAGCTCTCCTTTGCAGTTTGGAGAAGCTTTCAACTTAAGGAGTCTCTTTAAAGTAACAGAAGGTCCTTCTGCAGATACTTACCTTTGCCAGTGCAATCAAAACTGATCTGGCTCGTCTCCTAAGCCTTCTACACATGCCAAAGGGGGTCAAGACCTATCAGTAATGGCTGGCTGCTAGGCCAAGCTAACCTTTGTGGACTCCTCTACCTAGCAATCATGCAAGGCAGCTTTAGGACATGCCAGAATGACAGGAGTTTCAGGGAACAAACCATTTGACAAGCAGGTGTTAACACAGCCATCTGTCCATAGCATTCCACCTTAGAAAGCATCTTGCACATTCTTTACAGCTCTCTGTGCTTGCTTGACAAGCGCCTGCTCTCCCCTGCCCACAGCTACACTTGAATATCAAGTCTTGAGTAACACTGCAGATGTCATAATTCAAGCAACATGGCTGGCAGCAAGTCCCCTGGCACAAGGCAACCTTCATCCAGTGAAGAGCTCCTGCTCGTGAGCTCTCTAGGACTTCTCCTTGATTTATGAATTCAGCCTACTCCATATGCCTCCCCCACCTGGTCAGGGGTCAAAGTGCACCCCTGTTTCCTAATGCAAGGCTTAAGGCATAGCAGGGGAATTCATTAGGAAGCTGATATTCAATCTGGAGTTAGAAAACTTTGAACAAGATCAAAGGCAGCAGGAAAGTGTTTTTAAAAGCATATTTTTTTTAACACCCATAACTTTTATTTGGTTTTCTTCCCTATGCAACTAGGTAGAGTCAATTACAAAACACCCTCAGTTTAGACTGTGATAAAAAGATAATGAACAAACTTTGTGGTGAGGCAAATGTTGACTTTTTTTATTCCATGCACTGCTATCATACCCTTCTTTCAAGTGACTCAGAGAGGCATAGATGGTTCTTGCTACCCAATCCCCCAATCTTATCCTCCCCACCACCTTGTCAGGTTGATTTAGCTGAGCAGAGGAGGCTGATTTTGCTCAGCAGTGTCTGTGCTAACATATGCAGGGCAATGTGGCTTTTTGACACACTCTGCAGCTCATGGAAATATGTTGGTTGAGCTCTTTTTTGCATCACAATATATAAGGAAACCATGGGGTTTC
Source organism: Lerista edwardsae (assembly GCA_029204185.1). Taxonomy (NCBI): domain Eukaryota; kingdom Metazoa; phylum Chordata; class Lepidosauria; order Squamata; family Scincidae; genus Lerista; species Lerista edwardsae. Next base: position 1,201,545 of record JAJKFI010000119.1, read on the forward strand.
CTGGTCCATGGGGTCGCGAAGAGTCGGACACGACTTAGCGACTGAACAACAACAATATAAGGAAAATAAAAAATTTCATGCTGTTAATTATCGGGTATAGAATCCACTGGACTAAAATGCAAGATAAATGCTCATGGTGAGAAAATATATTTAAATGCTCTTAAATATTGCGGCTCTCAAACATCTGACATTTATCATACTGAAGATATCATACATATGTGGCTCTTATGATAAGCAAGTTTGGCCACCCCTGATTTAGAGTGAAGGCTCAAGGTGCCCCCTCTCCCGTAAGCCTTGTGGTACAGCAGTGCTCGAGTTTGGGTCAAATACAAATACAACCTTCTATGCTCTCTCTCTCTCTCACTGGAATGTGAGGACAGCCTCGTGCACATTTCCCTGCACTTCCTGGAGAAGGACAGATTACAAACACAATACAGGCATTCTTATTTTTTGGCCTTACATCAAGCCTATGAGAAATGGATATGAATCTGGTTCTCCCCCACAGTCCTGGAATGAAAAACAGTGCCTATTTCTAAAAGCATCAGCTTCAATTTGCTAGGACCTGCATGAGGAAGCAGCAGAACAGGGTGAAATCTTCAAGTTTCACATTCAGCAAACTGAACTCCTGTAAGACAGTGATCCCTTTCTCTTGCCATATTTAAGTGATTTGGCCCCATCCCCCTCTGACTACCTCTGGTCTGGTCACAAGTGCTGTTTTCTATGAAAATGTGAGTTCCAGCCAGAGATTCTTCCCTCTGTTCACGTTATCACTTAATTTTGGGAAGAACAGCAAGCCTGCCTTGGTCAGATGTTGCCAACTTTATTCAACATGTCAACCAGGAGTGTCGCATGTCTTTGGGTTTCCTAAGAGCGGCCTGTGGCATCCTTGGCATGCTCAAGACAATTCAACCAACTTAAAAGACCAAGAGGCTACAAATGGCAGGCCGTAGTACTTAATCACAAGCCTATCTACTGGTGAATCGGACCCACAAAACAATGCTTCAATTACGTCTCCAAACTGGAGACCGCTGCAACTGTTGAAAGGCTCCCTGCGCGACTGCGCTGACTGTTCCAATGGGGAGCTTTGGGACAGCCGCGACTACAGCCCCCAAGTGTCACCACGGTGCCAGAGGTGCCTGCCCAGAACACTGCATGCATGGCCTGCTGGAGCAACAGAACCTGAAAGTGGCTGACCGTGGCAACACTGGGGGCCTGTAATCGTGGCTGTCCCAATGCTCCCTGGTGGAATGGTAAGCACCGGTCACTTGGCAGACGGAAACAGCGGTCACCAGATCCGGCCCGCAGGCGGGAGTCATACAGTTGAGGTGAGCTTGCAGACAGTTCCCTGCACTGGGGATATGAGACCAGCAAATATCACCCACTATCACAATGCTCTTTTAAGCCTTTTTCTTTCCTAAGCTTTCAGTGGTGATCTGCCTTCAATATACTGGAAAATCTGCAGAGGGTGAAGGGCATGAGGAAGGCAGGAGGCAAGTGACACAAGCTGATGTCAAACATGTCTGCAGTTAAAATTTCATGAACGTTTACATTATTTTTCCTTTAAAAAAAAATGATGACTAACCACAGATCCAAAAAGGCCAGCCCAAATAGCACATCCTGTCCCTAAAATAAGCTGCCATCTGCAGCTCGTTCAGCATCAGCACTAAGAACAGCCTGAGGCAGCTGGGATAAAGCAGTCCGGAAGGGGAAAATATGCTGCAGGATGGCTAGATTATTATTCCTGGGAGCTGAGCACTGAGGAAGTTCAAAGTCCATCTCCCCCCCCCAGCCCCATCAAACTGCAAATCTACATGCACACTTAATTTCTTACTAGTGAAAAATGCCCATCAGTAGCAGCTGCTGCAATGCTTAACTTAGACCACCTTAATCTTTCAAATGGCCAAAGTAACTCTGGATTCCTGGGAATTTGATGGCCTGTTTCCTGAACTGAAAGCAAAATGCACTTCCAAAAATATTCTAGCATCAGACAGATCAGTTTCAGTCTGCCTTTTCTCCACTGGGTAGCGCTGGGAAGAAACCGACACATCTCCAGGCACCTGACCTTGGGTCACTTTTAAAGCACAACCATGCACTCTCACACTGCACTGGCAGACGCCTGCTACCAACAGGATGGCTTTTAAGGCTCCATCCCACACCTTCCAGGCCCAGAATCTTGCCCCTAGCTGGATGCCCAGGGCTAGCAGAGGCTGCAAGGGAGGGAGGGATGCATCCAAGTTCAGACATTCCCCCTTTGAATGCATTCCTCTCTTGTGTGCTCATATGCACACGCACATGCCACAAGCCAAACTAGGTAGTTCTGACACCAGGAGACTTATGGACGCAGGAGGCACTTGCTCTGCCTACCTGGATGAAAGGCTTAGTCAGGTTGTTCATTTGCAGCTAGGAGAGTTTATTGAAACAAAAAGGGAAGACAGAAAACAAACAGCCAGAGCATAAACTTGAAATTGAAGGCAAAGTTCCAAAGAAAAACAGGGCTCAGCTTGTTGAGACCCCTCCTGACACCAGAGAGGGAGGACACCTCAGCAACTACCACTGAAGAGCCCCAGCCTTTTTCCTGGCCTGGCAAGAATCCTCTGGTGCTGCTCCAACTAGTCAGGAGTTATGGTTCAACTAGTCGGGAGGATATGCCCTGAACGCTGAAAGGTTCGTTTCAAGTTAACAGACTCCCCAATTTCCTGCTACTACATCTGATGGCTGACTTACATGAATGGGCAAGTCTGCAGGAATTCTGCAGGGGGCTTTGGAAAAGCACTTGTGTTTCCCTTGGTGATGCCAGGCAGGCTGGCACTCTTATACATTTACAGTATGGCAAGCAGATGGTGAAGGTGGCAGGCTAGCTCCCAGGTTAGCATCAGCATACCTGCCAGATGGGACTGTCATTTCAGAGAAGGGGGTCCGCCCACTACAGCAGCATTCACCGTTTGCTAATAACATTGGAACACAGTCATGTTCTCCCAAAGAAGGAAGTCACCATTCTATGCAATATCAGTTCTGATCCGAATATAAACAGGCAGAAGCGTAGAGAGGATAATTTATCATGTACACTGAAAGACACATAATTAACAATAAATTCAATCCCTTAAAGGTGTGGCAATGGCCATTAGTACAGATTTTTTTTCAAAGGCTTACATTGTCTCAGTGGTCCTCAATCTTTTTTGGGGGGGGGGCAAGACCCCAATAAATAAATACAGTATGCAAGTGGAGACCCACTGTCAATCCTGCCCCCTTCTGGGACCCTATCTGCTCTCCCCTGCCGATGTTGCTGCCCACTTTCCACCCCATTACGCCCTCTCCAGCACTGTTCACCGAAACAAAATATTCTTATGAGAGGGAGGAGAAAAAGTTACCATGAAGCCTGGCATTAGTGAAACCTATTTTAGCACAATTTGTAAGAATCCGAGTAGGACTAGGACACAATCACTTGGTATCTGAAGAGGTACACTAGATGCCTCCCCCTTTACCTGGTGGTGCTCTAGTCCAGTGGTCTTCAACTTTTTTCATTCCTTTAAGTTGCTGGGACCTCACAACCCCATTGGGTCCTGACCCCAAGGTTGAAAAACACTGCATTGCCTCATAAGAGTAAGCTCTCAAAGGATTTGAGCCATGCTATCAAGAGATGTGACCTCTACATTCAGAGGCAGTGTGCCCCAATACCAGATGCTGGGAAGCAACGCGAGAGTAGTACTACTTCCATGTCGTGCTTGTTAACATTCCTGCTACAGGCAGGGGGTTGGACTAGATGACTATATAGCCAACTCTGTGACTATATATTATCCTAGAAGCATCTTAGGTGGCCACGACTAAAACACAGAATTGCTGGAATAAAGGAGCTTGCTGTGATCTAGCTGGGCAGATTTCCATGTCAATTTAATCAAATTGTGCAGGAGTTCTAAAAGAATTCACGGAATTATTTCAATAGGATTGTAATGACAATGTTGGAGGATTCCCAGCTTTAAAATGGGGTGAAGACCTTGAAAACACAATAGAGGATAGCTGTAGCTTAGTACCAGCCTTTGCAAAACGACCACTGCCAATCTGCCTCTGTGCCAAAAAAAGGAGGAAGTATTCATTCCATGACTCAGTCAATGCCTTAGCGCGGTTATTGTATAGGCCAACCATTTACATGCAGTTGTGGTCTTGCACGCAGGAGATGGGACACCACAAGCTGGGCCAAAACCCAAATCTAATTCCTACAGACCACCCACAAAACATAAAAATCACACATCACTGTGAATTATTGCAACCACCAACCTGAGCTAGATTTTCCTAAGACTGCACATTTGCAATGATTCAATACTAGGCACTGCGGCTACTCCCAACGTTTGGGGTTGCGAAGTTCTAAGTTGCAATCCTACACAGTTTGAGCACTTGGTAAATGTTACAGGTCTTGCTGCCCAAATGAATCATCCCACTGGAGAGTGGGGAGCATCTCTAGGAGCAACCTTAGCAACACCATCTCACATCCTGACTCCTCCATATTCAGCCAATTGCCATTTCACAAACCTGGCTCTTCCCCACTGTGGTAAATAGTCTGTGCTCTAGTCATCTCTCACTTTGATTACTGCAACCTTCTTCTCCTTGGTGTTCCCTTGGCTCACCTCTCACCTCATTCTCACACTCGTACTGCCTCTCACTTGTTGCACAAAACACATCACGCCTTAAACCCTTTCCCTGGCTTCCTGCCCGCTCCCTTCAAACCTCAAGATGGCCTTGCCACTCCTGATCCTCTCAGCCCTTCTATCCTGCGACAAGCCTACTTGTGACCCTTAGTTCTTCTAGCTCCACCGCCCTGAATCATGGGAAGGTCTTCTGTTCCTTCCAATGACTCTGCCCTTCTTCCTTGCTGCCCACCTTACCTGGAATTCTCCTCTAATCACCAAAGGGGTGCCTCCTCTCTTCACATTCCATCAGAAACCCCATATTTTCTGGGAAGGCTTTAGTCTCCACTCCCTACTGCAACTAAGCTGAAGTACTGTACATGAAACTGAACAAATTGCACATACTTCCCATTCCCCCCTCCCCCTGCTGTTTCCCATGTCAACTTCTAGTCTGCAAGTTCCTTGGGGGCAGGGGACCTGTCTTTGTTACCCTATAAATACAGACTTTGCACTCTCAATGAAGTATGAGAAAGTCCCCGTTTCTCCAACCCTCACTGTTGGCATGTATTCGTGCAAAGTTGGACCCTCTTAGGGTCCTCTGGCCCCTTGCCCGCCCCACTTCTTGTCCGCCCCACTTCTTCCCTGCCTCCTTGAGGTCCCAACCCCCAGAGAGCTACGAAAGTATGAAGCTGCTCTCTGTTGAGTCAGCCCACTGGGTCTGTCTACACAATCGTCCTTACCTGGCCAGCTCCCCATCGAGAGGAAAGGAAGTCCTTTCCCTCCCCGCCCCGGCAGCTCCAGCCCAACCACGGCCCTTTTTCCTCCCCTCCCGCGCAGGGAGACTTTCGACGCCTGCTTGACCGTCCGCTTTGCCATTCGTGCAGGAGGCCTGGAAGGCGGGGAGGGGGGCAGACAAACAGAACCCCCGCCCCGACTGAATCTCCCCCCCGAGGTGCGCCCCTCCCTGCCAGGCACCGCACACTGGGAGCCACTGCTGCACACATCTCTACACACACACCCCCGGTGGCCGGCCTGCAGGAGCTACCTTGAGGGTGACGTCGCAGAGCTTGCCCTGCCGCCGGATCTCGCCCATCACGCCGTAGCCCCGGCTGGGCAGGTCCCCCACCGAGAAATGCACCAGATCCTCCGAGTCCAGCTCCGGGTCCGGCCCGGCCGCTTCCAGCATCGCGCCTGCCCTGCCCGGTCTGCCCTTCCCTTCCTCACCAAGCCGGCCTCAGAAAGGGGGGGGGGGCGAACCAACACAGCACGTTTCGGCCCTCGGCTACAGAAGCGCCGCCTGGCCCCGCCCGGCCACCGTAACCGGACAAAGCCAGCCCATAGAGCGACGCCGCGCGGCGCTACCGGAAACCAGCCTCTCCCCCTCTCAGCACTGACACGCACGTGTGCGCGCCATGAAGGCAGAATAACAGGAGAGGACATCCCTTAAGAAGAGATAGCAGCCGAATGAGGCCAGGGGGCGGGCTTAGCAGCCATGTTGGCGTACTCAAAACATTGCGCATTCCAAGCATTTCAGATTGCTTTTCTGGTACTCTTTAGGACTGAATCGTTTACTCCTGAAATAAAAACTTATGAAAATAAAAACGTGTGATCGTGTAGAAACATCAGTGGTAACCATATTATGAGTTAATATGCAATTCCAAGGTTTAATTCCGCGTAATTATATTACTGAACATACCGGACGAAATGCTACTTGCTATCTATTTAAACTCGGATTGCACTGTTTTGACAGACTTATTTTTTGAAATCTACACAAGCAAAAATAAAACGGCCATGCCCCATAAAAAAAATGTCTGTTAATGTTCAGAATTTCAAAAGTATTACAGTAGGAAAATTACATTAAAATCTCTTCATAACACAAGTAGTTGTCAATATGAGAGTAATTCTTTTTTACTTCTAGACTATTAAGAGTATTTTTTAACTTCTACACTCACCCCCCCCAAAAAAAAACAAATTCTGTTAATGTTCAGAATTTCGAAAATATTACAGTAGAAAATGGAAGGTGGGAAAAAATGTGTAAACGGGAAGGGGGAAAAAAGGAGGGGGAAAATATTTTTTTTTACCTTCTAGACCATTAACAGTGGGTGTCAGAAAATGGTGAATAAGACTGCTAGGAACAACAAGGAATTACACAGCTTCAGAAATAATGCACTATTTCAGTGAACTGTAGTTTTATTGAACCGATGTAATGTGAATACATCAATCTTTCCGTGGAAATTGAGTCCCATTTTTCGTACAGCGATTCGCACACCCATATGCAGAACACGCAGGCATGATTAAAGACGTTGAGATTAACTTTTACACGCGTGCAGGGAGATTTTTATTCGTGAATTCGCGGCAATCCTCCTCCTTGGCGGGAAAGATCAGAGTCAGCCATATTTGTATACCCATGGCTTCAAGAAAATAATATAATGTCCTCTCCTGTTAATCTAATCTTTTTGGTGCGCGCGCGCTCCCTTCCGCCCTTTACTTCACCAGTAGCTCGGGGACTTCCGGCGTATGCCGGAAGCGGAGGTTGCCATAGAAATGGTATACAGCGGAAGCGGCGGTCGTCATAGCAGCCACGCGCTTCTCCCTCATACGTTCCCCTTCACCCGACCGCACACGTGCCGCGGGCTTCTCTTTTTGGCTCGTGCTTGGTTCATTCATTCCCTGCTGCCGGCGGCAGGAGCCAGAGCAGTCTCCTGGAGATGTGCGTGGAAAGGAGCCGAGCTTAGTTCTCCTTCCTCCCCTGGGCCGCTTATCAGCTTTGTATGGCGCCTTGCCTTGCCATTCTGGGTGCTGTAGCAAAAATTATGCATAATAGCACTCACCTTTTTTTATCACTGCTGCTGCACTTATTGTTGCAACTGCCATCATTGTCTTGAAAGGTTTATAACCCACCTTCTGTCTGTGTCTTTGTCTGAGCCTGAAAGTTCTATTACTGTATATAGCAATTCTAGCTAATAACCAGTGGTATTCACCTCTTCCTCCTCCTCCTGGAGGAATTTGTCTAATCCCCCTTTTAAAGCCTTCTTAAGCTTGCAGCAACAACCACATTGGGAGGCAGCAAATTCTATACATTTCTGGTTTGCTGTGCAAAGAAAGGACTTGGTTTTGTCTCACCTGAATCTCCTGGCAATCGTTTTCATTAAATGATCCTGAGTTCATACAGACAGTATGAGGGTAGGAGAAGATTAGGTCTCCAGTGTGAGCCTATGCATTTCTACTCAGACATGTGTTCAATAGAGCTGCAGATTTATTATTTATCTGTTATACAAGTTGTCTGATCCTAAATTAGTGGCCATCTCTACACCTTGCGGTAGTGAGTTCTGCAAAATAAGCATAAATTGTGTGTTGTGGGGAACTTTCTTTTGTCTGTCCTGTCTTTGCACAATTCTGATGTAGTTCTGAGAGATGTTAGTATATATATTTTTACATGGGGGTATCTATTTGACAGCCCAGTCCTATTCATGACTCTTTAGAGGTAAGTCCTATTGGCTTAAACAAGACTTCTTGATAAACAAATGCATGCAGAATTGCAACTTTTTTATGTTAGGGTAAGCATCTGCTCCTAATCTAAGAAGGAGCAACCATCAGATTATCATTTGTAGCAGTTATTGTGTGTTAACTCCATTTTCAAGGACTTATGTGAACTGGCCACTAGAGAAATGTGGGCTTTGACCATGATACACCATTTTGTCTTCTCCAGCTTCCTTCACAATGTGCACCAGACCGAAGAGAGTGAATGCATTTGCACGAGTTAAGCCAACAGCCGATTTTCCCCAAGACATGTTAAAAATTGGAGCTGACAATAAGGTAAGCAAATAAAATGTAAGAAACAAACTGGTATAAACAGATAAAAGTGAATGAATCTTTCTTGTTACATGCTAAGATGTGTGATGGCACAATAAAAGAATGATGGACTTACACCTGCTGTATCAGGCAAAGATCTACCTACTCCAGCATACAATGGTCATATGACTAACATTCTTACCTACAACGGTCTGGTGATGGTCCTGCCTCTGAGAAACCCCCAAACCAGTGAGAAAGACAGGCTTCCCAAAGGCCTCTGGTTGACCACTGTGGGAAACAAAATGCTGGACTAGAGAGGCCTCAGTCTGATCCAGCAGGGCACTTCTAATGTTCTTATTTGCAAAACCATAATCATCTATGGATAAATTCCTGTTTTTGTAAGAACAGTTGCTTTTCTAATGTGTCTTGTGAAGAAGCCTTCACTAGAAGCCGCACCCCTGAATGACCAGGATTGGCTTTGTAGTGCTGAAAAGGTGCCGAGAAAGGCAGCAACCATTAGGAAGAGGTTGGAGAACCTTTCCTTTTGGAGCAAGGGTGGTGTCAGAGCCTTTTTGACTTAGAAAAAAGGACGATTTAGGGGAAACATGCTAGAACATTCTACAATTAAGAATTGTGTGAAGAAGGGGAGACCTTTTTTTTTATTATTTCTGCACAATGCTAGACCATACAGTAAATGGGCAGCAATTCAGGGCAGCCACACGTGCATGCTTAACTTGTGGCATTCGTTTCCACAAGGTATGATGATTTTCAGAAGGCCTTTCAATAGGTTCAGTACATTGTTGCAGGGGCGCTAATTGTGCAGAGGGAGTGCAGTCATGGCCCAGTATCTACTGATTTGGTATCCAAGGTTTCAGTTATCCATGGATACCATGGATACTGAGATGCCTATTAAAAAGATAGGAGAACATTAAACAAATCTTTTTTTAACCTTTTTGCAGCAAAACCACTGATGTCCCCCTACCTTTAAAAAGGCACCCCCAGTGTCCATGGTTTCAAGTATCCATGGCAGGGTCTGGAATGGAACCCCAGTGGATCCTGCAGCGTGCCTGAATAGCTCTTGAGCATCAGGAGCTGGAGGCAAACTCCAGGGAGGGTTGATGCTTTCCTGTTCTGGATTCTGAGCTTCCAGGGACATCAAACCAACCGCTGTTGGAAGCTGATCTGATTTGATCCAGCAGTAAGGCCCTTCTTGCATTTTCATTTTAAGGCATCAGATGACCACACTGTTTCTTGTCTCTTCTAGACCATAGATGTATACATTGAGAGAGACCACACGAAAGGCGTTGTCAACAACAAACAGACAGATTGGTCTTTTAAACTAGACGGCGTTCTTCACAATGCTCCACAGGATGTGGTTTATGATTCAGTAGCCAAGGAGCTGGTCTCCCAAGCACTTAATGGATACAATGGTAGGCTATCTTTCCATTATTCTGACAGAGCTCAGAATCCATCTGCAATGGATGCAACACAGCTTGTGTCACTCCAGTGTCACTCAGAGACTCTCCCCTTTGTACTAGCTTTGCCCACATGTTTTTTGATGCACAATTCCACAATTCTGATGATTCCATCTTTGCTTCTGTCTGCGTTGGTACCAGTGCTGGTGCATATCATCTAGGCCAGCAATTTTAAACCTCTTTTCATCTCACGGCACACAGAGAAGACACTAAAATTGTCAATATATTTTATCACTGTAAAATTTTGACAGTTGTTAAGGCACGCTGTACGGCCAGCCAGGAGCTCACATCCCCCAATGGCCCTTTTAATATATGACCCTCCCCCAAACTCCCATGGCACACCTGCAGAACATTTGTGGCACACCAGTGTGCTTCTGGTTGAAAATTGCTGCTCTAGGCAGCAATTTAAGACCAAGAGCGCAATCCTAACCTGGAGTTAGGCTGGCACAGTTGGCCAGCAAATTTGGCCAGCACAAGAGACACCATAAAGTGTGTTTGGACCACTCTCGGAGTCAGGGAGGATGGCACACGTCTGTGTTGGGGGAACAAAACAGGTGTGAGGCAGCTCTCGGTGTGAAGTAACTGATTAAAAAAAACCATAAATGAGGATCTAACAAGGCCTTTGCCTTCAAGAGGCAAACTGTTCCTTCTGTAGAGAGAGACTGGAGCAACAGAACCCAAGTTCATTGTGTTTGCTTCTTTTCCAGGAACTATAATATGCTATGGGCAAACCGGAGCTGGCAAGACTTTCACCATGACAGGAGCAACGGAAAACTACCAACATCGAGGGATCATACCCCGAGCTGTACAACAGGTAATTCAGATCACAGTGTGAAGATGGAGAAGGAAGAAGAGACTGAAAGGATTGTCCACCTGTCCTTGTGGGAGTCCTACCAGCCCATGATGCCACCTAAGGGCCATGTCAGTCTGAGGAACTAGCAGCAGCCTCTGCAGCGGTCCTGCTCCTTTCTCATATCTTGCAAGGCAGCCAAAATCGGATTCCGCAGAAGCAGCATCACTATTGTCCTGGCTATGGAGTCACGGATTCTCAAACCCTTTGCCAAACTATGTTTGGTCAGCCCAGGTATGTTGCCTATGAACTGCAGCGGTGGTGTTGTGGTCTGTAATCTGCACTGCCTTTGGTGCTCACCAGGCTAGGGAAGACTCCTGACTTGTGCAACTTCCAAACGTTGCTTGTGCAGAAGGACATCCCTCTTGTCCTAAATAAGTTCCTACTGGATTGTTCCCTTGAGCTCATAAGGCTTCTTCCCAGCTTGACAAAGCCCAAGCTTGTGGTCATCTTGAAGTTGATTTCATTGAAATGCACCTGCCCTTCTCCACAGGTATTCAAGTCAATGGAGGAACATGCCAGTCAATTCATCACCGTTCGAATTTCTTATCTGGAGATCCACAATGAGAGCATCTATGACCTTTTAGCCAATACGGCCAGTGACATTCCATTGTCTGTCATAGAGGGTCCTCAGGGGGTCTCTGTGAAAGGCCTTTCTGTCCATGCTGCCCCCCCAAGAAGAAGTGGCTTTAAATTTGATGTTCGAGGTAAGAAGAATTGATAAGGCGTAGTCTTCTCTATAATATTTGCAAGAGCACTTTCACAGACTGTGAATTAACCTGCACTAGTTTTTTTTTTTTTCCCTAGGAAGTGCATGTAGTTTTTTTCCTGTGGCGGTTTAAGGCATGTCCACATTTATTTTATAACAGAGCTCATGGGGGGAACAGGATTACAATAAAAACAAATAAATCAAATAGCAAAATTAAAGTATAATCAGAACTGAGGTCAGTCACAAACAGGAGAGCCAGCAAATGCAAAAAATGAAAAACAAGCAATTAAAGACCTGCTGGAAAAGCCAGGACTTGAATAGATGTCAGAAGACTGGAGGCATGATGGAGGTTAGCGGTTCAACTCAGAGGGACTCTGGGAATTGTAGTATTGTGTGAAATCACTGTGAACTTTAGCTTTGCCATCCCTCCTTTTCCTGTCTCACAACTCCAGGTACCAGAGTTTCCTTGGAAAAGCACTGGCTCATAAACTGCTTTCAAACCAGACTATATTTGTTGTATAGATGTGCCTGTGCTGAACAGCTTTCATCTTGTTTGTACAGTATTTCCTCTCAGAGAATAACAGGAAAGTATTAATAACTTCTGCAGCCAGTACTTATGTCTGTGCTTACAGGGAGGGAGTGTCCCACCTTATAATATATACCAGTGATATTCAAACTTTTTAGGCTGGGACCCACTTTTTAGAATGGCACATGTTGGGACCCACCGGAAGTGATGTCATTAACCTGGAAGTGATGTTGTGGCAGGAAGTGACATCATCAAGCAGGAAGTGCTATCATTGTAACAATAAAATGACACTCCTGAAATGTAAATTGGCATTCTTGGACTGCAGCAATTTTACAGCCATGAAACATCTCTGACAGAAAGCAAGATTAGGACAAAATATGATGTAAAAGCACTGAACTAAAAACAAAATTTCAAAAAAAGCCCTCACTTGAAAATACAAACTGTTTAACAGTCACAAAAGGAATGTGCAAGAGTAAGGTGTGCAGTTTCCAAGATGGCTGCTCCCAGCTTTCCGTGACCCACCTGACATCAGGTCGCGACCCACCAAGTGGGTCCCAACCCACAGTTTGAATAACACTGATATATACTATTCACCTATAATATAACCCCTTCTACTCTCTTTTCATGCCTTCTGTTTTCACTTTCTTCTGCAGGGTAACACGAACAGATCTGTAGGTCAGCATGCTCTGAACAGGAATTCCTCCAGATCACATTGCATCTTCACCATTTACATTGAGGTCAGTGCCAGTGGGGTTTTTGTAGTGGGTTCCAAAAGTCTGGGCATGTGTGTGCGTCTGTAAATCATTTAATTCACAGCTTTTGTTGTGTTCAGTGCTCACTGATCCTCTCAGTCTTCCATTTCAGTGCCATTCCAGAGTTCTGTCAGATGCCAGATTTGTCACCTCCAAAATTAACCTAGTGGATCTGGCAGGCTCAGAGAGACTGACAAAGAGCAAAGTAAGTTAAGTTGGGGTCACTTGTTGTCTCATTTGCAAATAGTGGATCAATCAGTTTTGTCTTAAGTTACTGAGGAGCTAGATCTCCTTTATGCCACTGAAAATTTATTTCCATGGAGTGAACACCACTGGCTGGTTCTGGAACACCAGTGATGTGCTCATGGAGTTCTGCTTGTGCAGCTTTCTTGTTCAAATTGTTGCAGGTGGGTCAGGTCATAAGAAGAGCCCCACTGGATCAGGCAAGGGCCCATCTAGTTCAGTTTTCTGTATCTCACAGTGGCCCACCAGATGCCTCAGGGAGCACCCAAGACAACTAGATACATGCATCTTGTTGCCTCTCCCCAGCATCTGGCAATCTAAGGACCAACATGCATTCCTGTGCTATCATTGAGCTAGGGATGGGTGCCAGGTTTTTTTGCTGAAAATTGTGCCCAGTTGAGGAGCTGCTTTTACTCCTGCTAGGGAAATGATACAAGAATCTTTCTCTTTTTCCAGGGAGAAGGGAGTAGAAGCAGCTGGGCAGAGTGATTTTCAACAGAAAAATGGTGGGAGGGAAAAGTTTAGGAAGCCCCTCTCACCACATGTCCCCTATTCCAATGTGCCACTTGAAAGTACAACCTCTGTGGCTGCATTGTGTTAAAACATTTTTTTTTTTAATGTGGGATTTTTTGTAATCTGTAGCTCTGTCCTTCACAACAGTGAAAAATGGAAACTCGAACCACCTCTGCTGGGCAAGGACTATCCTTCTCATTACCCCCTGACTAGTGGGCAGGGAACAAGGCTGGAAACAAGGAGCAGGGCTACCATAGATGACTTAAGTGTGTGCATTGGTTAATATCACAGATCCATAAGCTGCAATTGGAAAGCACTTTTCAAGTAGAGAGCAGCTAAATGCATGATAAATAATACTGTGTAAGGTGTTTTATCCCTTTTTAACAGTCAGAGGGAGCTGGACTGAAGGAAGCCACTTACATCAACAGATCTCTGTCATACCTTGAACAAGTCATTATTGCATTGTCTGAGCACAACAGGGAACACGTCCCCTTCCGGCAGAGCAAGCTTACTTACACCCTGAAAGATTCCTTAGGTAAGGACCTGGAGCATGGGGGAAGCCCATAGTCAAGTCCATGCTCAGCTTGCACCAGCCTACCTTGTAGAGGTGTTTTGAGACTAAGCTGTTGCTTTGGTTTTTTCAGAAGAATGCAAACATTCATCAGTTTATTTGAAATATTTATATCCTTGCATTCCCTAAATGGCAAACATGTCATTGTGTCCTCTAAAGGTCAAAGGTTGGGAGGCCACTGCAGCAGTGCATTCTTGCACTGGATGCTCTGGATGTATGCTCTGTAGCTCAGAGGGCTGCCTTCATTTCCTTCCTTTCTCTGTGTGTATCCCAGGTGGGAATTGCAATACTGTCCTGGTGGCTAATATCTGCAGTGAAGCCATTCACATAGTGGAGACGGTAAGCTGGGCTCACCTGGGTCCCTAAGATTAGTCCTCTCCCTAGCCCTCTTATTGCTGTGGTTGTTTCACAGTGGCCACAAAGGCAGTGCCCCCAAGCACCAGGCCAGCTAGTGACCAGAGAGACTGAGGCTTCTCTTCACCTGGGCTGACGGTGTCAATAGCACTCAAAAAAGATACACGCATACCCCGCAAATAATAATAAATAATAGTAATAATAGTAATAATACTTGTATTTATATACCGCCTTTCTTAAGATCACTAGATTTTTCTAATGACTGTAACTCAAGGCGGTTTACATAGGCAGACTTTTATTCACAAACCCGAAGGTTTTTACAATTTACAGAAACGTTCTATCTTTCAAGAACAACACACATACAGATGGATCTTTCTGGATTTAGCCTTCTTTCTTAGCCACCTGTCTGTCTTCTGCTGGCTGATGAGGCTTCCCTGCTCCCCCAGAGACGCAGCTGACCAGCACACTCCTCCTCCCACGAGGCAGCTGGAACTCAGCTTTCAATCAGCCGCAGTTTGCAAGGTCTGCCGCTCGCAGAGACTTCCGGTAGTCTCGAGCTCACGACCTTCGGATCTTCAGCTGTTATCTTCGGGCAAACGGAGGCATTAACCCTCTCGGCTAAATCTTCTTCGGCTAATGTTCTACTTTAGACATGCAGTCTAAAGTAGAACAATCTGCTCCAGTGCCTCAGGGCACCATGTCGTTCTGTTCCATGGGCAGACTGGGCCTGATTCTGTTACTTTTAACCCTGTCTCAGTTGTGGGTTTTCAGAGAAAGACACGTGATGCCTTGCAAACGGCCTAAGTGGGAGGACCACCTGGGAGCTGCATGGAAGCGGCTCTGAGCTCTTCAGAGAAAGAACAGCATTTAAATCTGATGATGAGAAAAAGGGATAAATGAATTTCTGTACACAGATTGCACTGCCCATGTGGCTTCTAGAGGAAAGGGTTTGGAATCTGAAACAATTTCTGTGTGGTGAACATGATCACATTGTTGTTTCTTCAGCTGTCCACGCTTCGATTTGCTACAAGAATGAAATGGGTAACTACTGAGCCAGTTGTAAATGAAAAAATTGATTCTGAGGTAGGCACCATCCTGTTTCGAGGTTATTTTGGCTGGAAGAGGAGGTCTGATGGGAATGCCTCTGTGTTGATAGCCGTGGCTGGCCGGCCTATGAGCAGTCATATTGGGACAGTCTGTGGTGAGACAAGGGGCATGGTTGAAATCCAGTAGTAATGGCAGGTCAGGAGGGATGAATAGGATGTTGGTTTGGAGGGATGAAGAATAGGAGGCAGGAACCTGAAGCAGATTTAGATGGCTGATTGTGAGGACCAAAGCTGCATCTGGATCGGATCTCTCAGATGTAGCTATATAGCTAGGGATGTGCAAGTCTTAGGCTTGGTAAGGCCCCACAGTTTCTATTCTACTTATTTATTGCAAAACATTTATAACCCGCCTTTTACCCTTAAGACAAGAGGTGCCCAAGGCGGCTTACAGTATACGTAAAAACCAATGCAAACACATGCCTCATAAAATAGCAAATGCCAGCATCAAAAACTAAAAGCCAGCTCAGTCCATACTTGGGAATGCAGAGCAGAACAAAAAAGCCTTCCTCCAGAAAGCCAAGAGAGATAGAGCCAGCCTCAACTCGAGGGAGAGAGAGAGTTCCACAGCTATAGGGTCTTCAGCTATACAGAAGATGCTTTCTTGCATTGCCTCTAGCCACGCTTTAAATGGCAGCGGCACCCATAAAGAGGACCCCTGCAGCATGATGACTCATTTTGTATGGAAGGAGGCGGTCCTTCAGGTAACCCAATCTCAAGATGTAAAAGGCTTTAAAGGTCAAAATCAGCACCTTGAGTTGTTCCCAGAAACAGACTGGTGGCCAGTGCAGCTTGGAAACACAGCATGTGACTGAGTCAAACAGCATGCCTCCTCTTGCTATACCTGCAACCACATTTTGCACAAGTTATAGTTTCTGAATTGTCTTCAAGGCCAGCCCAACACCAAGCATGTTACAATAGTTTAACCTGGATGTCGCCCATGCATGGATCACTGTGGTTAGGTCTGTCTGGGTCAGCTAAGGATGCAGTGGCATACCAGCCAAAGCTGGGCAAAACCCTCCTGGTCACTGCCACCACTACCAGAGGCAGTCCAGGATCCCAGAGGACACCCAAACTGTGAACTCCCTGCTCCTTCAGGGAGCATTTAAAGCAATCTAAAGCAATACCAATTCCTCTGAGTTACTGGTCTCTGAACAAATAGTTTTAACTAGATTGAGTTTCAACTTTTCCTCCATCATCTGGTTCCTAAGTGACTTCAAGCAGCTATTCATAAACCCCCATTTTATAATTGGTATGGCTGGAATGACGATATAGAGCTGATTGTTTTGCAGGGCAGCTCTTGACTAACTCTCCCAGCAGTTCCATGTAGATGTTAAACAGTTATGTTAAATAACATGAGGAACATGTATCAAGCCCTGTGATACATCCTAAACCAGGGCAAGCAAGTGGCCTCTAGTACCGCTTTCTGAAATTTGCCTATCAGGAAAGATCAGAGCCACTGTAAAATAGTGTGCCCCAGCCTCAATCTTGTCAGGCAGTCCGGAACCCTTAACCATGGTTAATGGTTAACCATGGATGCTGCTGAAAGGTCCAGCATGACCAACAGGGATTCTCCTGTGGTTCCCAACCTTTTTTCACTTGTGTACTCCTTGGCAGCCCATTTCCATAGATTGTACCCCTCATATTAGCATAATTAACTATATTGTAATTAATATAGTTGCTGTTATTTGAAATTTATATGTTGTAATTGTAAATAAATGGCCTGATAATGGGATTAAAAAGCAATGGAATAACTTTCATAAAACACAACAAATATTTTATACGCAACAAATGTTCAGGTGATCCTTGAGCTTGTTTTGAGGCACATAATTTTTTGAAATCAGGTTCAACTGATGTAAGATGCATTCTTAAATGTGGAACTGCATTCAGTTTACTTTGGTATTTATTTTCCATGAAGGCTTAAGAAGAGAAAGCCCTCTCCACCAGCTCCATATCCTTGTTGGCATAGTTGGCATGTTTTGTTTGTAAATGCCACAAGGGTAGAGAAGGTTTCATGCTATCCCACATGCTACACACTGGATCTTAGGAAAGTCTTCATCTCTTATATACAAAACTTCATGCTTCACGATTCATCACAGTATTTTTTTCTTTTTTACCTGTTTGAAGAAGTGAAGAACTATGCCTTTTCAATCTTTTTCACCAAAGTGAGAAGCGTCCTGAAAAATCCTTAGTGCTTGATCACTTTCTACCTTATGTTTCAGCTTTTTTTACTGTGCCGGTTTTCAACTACTGATCCATATCTAATACACAAATTGATGACCAAAAACTAGCAGTTGGTGGGGCTTTCACTGCCCGCTAGCTGCCTGACTTCTTTGCCAGCCTTGCAAGGCATTCTAATACAAACCTGCCTTTTCCTGCCATTATTCAATTATTTTTCAAGTACCCCTAAAGGTCCTGGTACATGTACCCCAAGTTGGGAACCACTGCTTTGAACCCTATATTTAGGGTTGGGAAGGAAGTCCCCCTACCTGGCTAGGTTAGGTTTTATTTGTTTATTTTTGTTTTACTCTACAGCTCTGGATGTGGCTCCTGTGTTTGAGTCAACTGGAAATATTGGCTCCTGAGAGGGGGAGCAGTGCTCCAGCTTAATCCACCTGCTAAGTGGAGCACCTCTTTGTGCTCAGGTGTCAACTGATCTGTGTTTGGCGGGACATGGGAGGGCCTAATTGGGGCCAAGAGCAGCCTGTACCTGGGTCCCAGTGTGGTCTGTGTGTCTCCATCTCAGTATCAGCTGGTGGAGCTGGGGCTGAAGCAAAACAGACAAATGGTACTTCTCCTCTGCTCACAGAGGGGCAGAAGGACTCTGTAGTTACAGCAGGCCTGTCCAATTCAGAGGTTTTGTTTGCCAAATGTCTGTGCCATTGTTGTGCACCTGTTCACTTCAGTGCCTGAAGAAATCTCTACGAGTGCATAGAAGTAGCTCACACACGAGGTTCCTGGCCCAACCAGTGGAGTTCTTAACAGATCTTTCCTTGTACAAGAGTCCAGATCTTTTTATTCCACCTCCATGGTCATTTTAAAACTGGAGGCAAGACCGTGAACACGGGGGCAAAGCACTGAGCGTATTCTTTTGGGATTAGTTACGTGGAAGGGAGCGCAGGTAGGAAAGATCGTAGACGACAGTCTGTTTTGCAGGGCAGGTCCACATGCAGTCTTGGACTATTCTTTCACAGCACTTATTCACCAGCTGTTCTTCTCACTTGCATAGCGGATGGTGAAGAATCTGGAAAAAGAAGTCCTCTACCTGAAGGACGAGCTGGCCATGCACAACAGCTTGGTAAGAAGCAACCCAACAGCTCAGGTTGGGGGGTGTTGTGTCTGATTCCTACAAGGTGATGTGGAGGATATTGGGGGGGGGGCGGCTTTGAAGCATAGGCTGGGTGGGCAGGAGTGGGGATCTGGATAATAGTTCACTTGCCCAGTGCTCACCTGCCAGAACTTCTGTTTAATGCCTTCTTCTAGCTGGATCTCGGTCAGTCCGAGAGCCCCACAGGGAGCAAAATGGCTTTAGACCAAAAGCAGTTGTGGAAATGAGAAGCAGCATCAGCTGAAAGATTCAGCTGCCTCCTTCCTATCTGTTGCACACACTGTACACACATTCGCTGTCCTTGGTAGGAATTTGGTGATGTCACGTGGGTCTGCCAAAATCATGTTCACTTTGGCCCTCATTAATTCGCTCTCTTTGAGTTCCTAAAAGGAGGACGCTGTGGGTTTTGGGATGTGAGGGAGCAAGCGGTAGACCACACTGAATAGGGCCCGGACACCAAGTGAGCAATCATGAACACAGTAACCTTATTGTAAAGCGGCAGCTCAAAATAGAAGCTACACACTTAGCAAGAGGGGTGAGGTAGGAATAAGGTAAGTAGACCATAAGGAAAGGTGCAATATCACCCCACAATTTTAAGGCAAACTATATGTTAGTGGAAAATGAGCACCAGCGTGGGCTACGTCACCTCTTTCAAGCCCTTGCTAGCTTAGGCTTCAGGCAGACTTTTATATCTCCTTGTGTTGAGACGACAAGACCAGCACTGTTTCTAGGAGACCCACCA
The DNA here is from genome assembly GCA_029204185.1 of Lerista edwardsae. Classification (NCBI taxonomy): domain Eukaryota; kingdom Metazoa; phylum Chordata; class Lepidosauria; order Squamata; family Scincidae; genus Lerista; species Lerista edwardsae. The sequence goes on from JAJKFI010000119.1 coordinate 1,221,122, forward strand.
AACTGCCCTGCCATCGCCTTGGTTGCTGTAAAATGCTGGAACCCAAGGTCACGACTCTGATACTCTGAAGAATCCCTGAGCACGGAGCAGGACCCCACACTGAGGGCTTTTCTGCTTTATACAGCCTGCCTGCCAAATCTTCTAGAAGTTCTACCATCTATGGAAGGACTGTCTTGTGGCCCTCAGTAGTTTACCTTTGGGCCCACCAACAGTTCCCCACTCCTAAACCCTGCCCCCTCACTGCTACCCCCTTTGCCTTTCCTTTCATGAGGTAAATATAACCAGCTACAATTCTGAGGTAAAACTTTTACATAACAAAAACGATGTGTGCATGTATGTGGGTGTGTGTGTCTATCATCAGTCATAATAGCATTTGCCAAGCAAGCTGGGATGAGCAGAATGGTTAAGTGAGTTACAAAGAATCTCATCTGAGTCATAGCAACTCTCTCAGTGGCCCCAGGCAAGCCTTTCTCTCTCTCTCTCAGAGCGCAATCCTAACCTGGAGTTAGGCCGGCGCAGTTAGGCCAGCAAAGTTTGGCTGGCACAAGGGGCTGTAAAGCATATTAGGACCACTCTCAGAGTCAAAGAGGCCAGCACACAAACATGCACTATCCTCCCTGACTCACAGAGTGCTCCAAACATGCTTTACAGTGGCCCTTGTGCCAGCCAAACTTTGCTGGCCTAACTGAGCTGGCCTAAATCCAGGTTAGGGTTGCATCCTCAGCCTTAGGCCTGTCATCTGCAGGGTAAGGATAATAATCCTGACTTACTATCTTACAGGGTTACAGCAAGGTAACGTTTGTAAAGTGCTTTGATCATTCAGAAGCTCTACAGAAATGTGAATGCTTTTGTTTATACCACAACTTAGTACTCTAGTTGAGTGTTTATTGGCATCCTGGAAACAGGAAACCCTACCTTGAGGCAAGGAGAATTTCCCTTTGGATGGTAAGAAAGAAGAGCAGGGCTTCCCTCTAGATCCAGTGTGGGCTTCTTTTTGGGTAAACCTGGCTACGTTTCAGCTATAAGAGACATGTTGGACAACCAAAAGGTTTTCTAGCACTACTGAGGACTGGGGGAGGGAATTATGGCTCACAGACATGTTTGATCTGTTTCTCTTTCACGTCTAGCTCAATCGCCCTCCTGTGAGTTATGAGCCTCTGAATGACATCCAAGTACTGGAGATCAACTCTCAAGTTCGCCGATTTCTTGAAGGAACCATAGATGATCTAGATGTGAGTAGCTCTCTTATAGATGTGGAAATGTCTACCTTGGTGGCTTTAGATAAGAATTACAGTGCGTAAATGGGCAAAGTAAGATGGCTGGGGAAGGCAATGGCAAACCATCCTATACAACCAAGTCTGCCTAGTAATCGTCACAATGTGACGTCACCCCCAAGAGTCAGTAATGACTCGATGCTCTGTACAGGGGACTACTCTACTTTACAGTGCATAAGTATGACCAGCTTGTTGCTGGGCTCCATTTTGCTTCAGAGTGAAAAAGTACATAACTGAGGGAGTGGGACTGTGCAGGCAGGGACAGTCACGGCTGAACTGTACATGGCCAAATGCTTAGGAAGCTGAAGTGGGAACAGCTGTGGTTGGAGCACGGGGATAGGGGCCATGCTTCACTGAAGACACACCACAGAGGAGAGCCATTGTGTCTCCCCGAGGCTTCTGTGTGGCAACAATGGAATCCAAATGCTAGACCTGATTGTAGACTTTGGTCTGCTCTGGCAAAATAGTTAATTCTTGTAAAGGAATTGTAAGTGATGCTTTTTGCCGTGGGACACTGGTAGCAGTAAAATATTAGTTTTGATCACTCCTCACACCATGGAGTATATAGGCCAGTGTTTCTCAAACTGTGGTGTACCCAATGTGTATTTTATTTTTAATATATCAGACTTGATGCTAGCACGCTGCATGAATGCATTTGGGGAAATGGTACAGAGCTGTAATTTTAACAGGCTGCTACGCATGCTTTTCATAATGATAGCCTTATAATTGTGCTCCTGGGTATCACACTTGCTCCTGGGTAAGCATGAAAAGGATTGCAGCCTTTGGGATGTTTGGGGAATTTTTAAAAAAAACAGATCAGCAACTGCTTGGGAGGGTTAGAAGTGTTCTTTATTTTAAATAACTTTTTAACTTATACTTATTGTACACTTTTACACTGATTTTGTTTTATGGGGGTGTTAAAACTTTTCCTGCTTGATTATGTCACTTCCAGCCATGACATCACTTCCAGGTTAATGACATCACTTCTGGTGGGTTCCGGCAGATTGTCATTCTAAAAAGTGGGGACTGGTGCTAAAATGTTTGGGAACCATAGATTCTAGGTTACCACTATGCTCTTGGCTTCTCCATGATTTTCTCTTCCTTGTCATGTCTTTTGCAGATTGTGAGCCTTAGACAAATTCATGAAGTGTTTAACCAGTTCAAAATGATTTTGAGGTAAGTGCTTGGAATTATCTTCCCAATTCTGTCCCTGTCTTCTTCAACTTCCTTGGCCTGTCTTGTCTTTGCTCATCACTGTCTACTTGGTCTCACTTCTATTCCTGCTGTTCTTGGTTTGCCTCACTTTCTTTCACCCTTGTTGGCATCCTCCTCTCCAGGGCTCCTGAGAGACCTCCCTCTCTACCCACATTGTCTCTTTGCTTTATCTTCCTCCTGCTCCTTCCTTGCACTGTCTTCACTCATCCATCCCTACAGCCCCTGTGCTCTCTTAGACTACAGATATGAAGATGAAAAAGGCTGAAAATCATTGGCCTAGTAGTTTGTTGTACAATAGTTCCAGCTAAAAAGATATCCAGTAGCAGATGATGAGAAAGCCCATGACTTCCTCCTGTTTTCTTTTGCTGTGGCTGCTTCTTCACTCTACCTTTTCTCCTTCCTGATCTCTTGCACATGAGACTTCTTGTGCTTCTAGGAGCTTCCTGCCTTTTTTCTTTTGATTTATTGGATCAGGAAGAGAGCAGACGGTTGATTTGGACCACCTCTGCTGGTATTTGATTACATCCATTTTAAATAAGATCAGTACCAATTTTGGTTGGAAAAAAACTGTTTATGTACAAATATACAAGCAGAAATGGAAACAGTGGAAACAAATGGACACAACTACAAATCCTGCATCGTATCCCACCGTTGTGAGCAATTGTACCTCAAGGATGCCTTGGTTCTTAAGCTAACCAGCTAAAAACACTCAGCAATCTTTACTTTACTTTCCCTCTCCTCAAATTCTGACCACAAAACTGTTTCTTTCTTGTCCATACCTTCTTCTGCTGCGATGTTGCATTTCAAAGATTGAAGCTGTTAAGAAACATTTAAGCGCCTTTTGTTAAATCTCTGACCACTCATGAGTTGCAAGGTATCTAGCGCCACAGTGATAAGCTCATTCATCAGGATGGAGGCAGCTCAACTTCTAACAATCTGTACCTTTCCTCCTTAGCCAACAGGAGCAGGAAGTGGAATCCAGGTTGCGAAGCAAATATACCCTCATAGACAAAAATGACTTTGCAACCTTGTCTGTAGTTCAAAAGGTAGGGAGTAATACATTGGCTTTCATGGGAGTGGGGTAGACTTCCAGCCAAAAGCATGCTTTGCTCTCCACACAAACAACCACATCTATGCAACTTAGGTGCAATCCTAACTTGGAGTTAGGCCGGCACAGTTAGGCCAGCCAAATTTGGCTGGCACAAGGGCCACCATAAAGGGCATTTGGACCACTCTCGGAGTATGGGAGGATGGTGCACGTCTGTGTGCTGAGAGAGTGGTCCAAACATACTTTACGGTATCCCTTGCGCCGGCCAGACTTTGCTGGCCTAATTGTGCCAGCCTAACTGCAGGTTAGAATTGCGCCCTTAGTTTGGTTGCAAACATTGGGTATCCTAAAAGCAGACTTTGATTTTAGGGGTGGGGTGGGGTGGGGTGGGTGCAATTCTTGGCCCAATAAGCAGAATTCCATCTGCAGTATTGGGGGAGCACACTTTGAAGCATCTTTGTGTTGCATCTATTCCCCACTGTTATCAGGCAGGACTGGTTGATTCTGAAGGCCACCTGGTTGGGGAAGTTGATGGGCAAGGATTTGGTATTGGAGTGGCTCCATTCTCATCTAAGCCTGGGAAAAGGTCAAAAGCAAAGAAAGGCAAGGATCAAATCAGGTTGGTGTGGTCTTGTTTCCGTCGTCATCTGTCTCCAGCCAGTCTCCCTCTGCAGGATTTTTCATACTTTTTTGGGGGGGGGCATGGTTCCCCAAGGCTTCCTTTGTTGCTCAGCTGTTCTTTTTAAAAGTCAAGAGGGGTGGGCCACCCTTCCAACTGTCCACTTTTACATCCCCACAAACTGTCCCTTAAATGTGACTACCATGAACTCAACTCAGGCTCTGCTTAGAAGTATTCTCCCAGTGCCAAGTTCAGTAGCTTTGCCGCACCCCTGTGGAACTGTGACACACACAGAGCTTTGTTCACATGAATAGAAGGCTGTGCTGGGTCAGCTCCTGTGCTCGTTACAATCATGGTTCTTCCCCTTGGCCAGCCTCGGATAGCGATGGCTCTCAAATTAGCACCCCTGAGTTTCTCAGCAGTCAGTATGGTGCTGAGCATGTACTCCTTTCATCAAACCTATGGCTTGCAGGAGCAAGCCATAGGAAAGCTCAGCTGGAGCCCTCACCCCACCCCCTTTGTCTTCCTGCCATTTGATTTAGCCCATTTTCTTTCTAGCCCTGTCACGCGGAAGGAAGGGCTGGCAAGCCCACTCTCTGGGAAGGATCTGGATTCTGTTTCCCCATCACGCAGCCAGGTGGTGACAGTCAGCAAGGACCCAGATGCCAAGGAGGCGCTGGGGCGAGAGCAGGATGCTGTCAGTGTTGAAACACACCGCTCTGAATCTGCACCAAAGGATGATTCCTCCACCAGGCCGAGGTAGGTTTTCTACTGCATCTTGTGGATGCATAAGCACTGTAATTAACAACCGTACTCATTAGATCAATGGTTTCCAACCTGGGGGTTGGGACCCCCAAGGGGGTCATGAACCGATTTTTAGGGAGTCGCACTTGGGGCAGCCATCTTAAAGCTTGGTACCAGCATTTTGGAAACTTCATTTTGGCTAGGGAAGAGGCTTCCCCATTAAATTGCCACTTCCTCAATGCTGGCTACAAGGGAAATTAGCCTTGCTATGGGTTCATCTTGTTATGCGCATATGTGTGTGATGAAGTCCTTCAGAGTGGGCTTGTCATATCTTCCATGTGCAAGCCTAAGTGAGTCTCAGAATACAGGGAAGAGGAAGGTAGATACTCTGAAGTCTATTTAAAATTTGGCTTTACCATCTTGATCAGCAATGGCATAGAGAAGCCACAATGCGTTCTATGCTGTGTTGTTCTCGGTGCTGAATCAATCGCTGAACTCAAAAGTGAAACGTCACTTAGAGCGCAATCATAACCTGGAGTTAGGCCAGCACAGTTCGGCCAGCAAAGTTTGGCTGGCACAAGGGTTACCGTAAAGTGTGTTTGGACAAGAAAGGCCGGCACACAGACGTGCGCCATCCTCCCTGACTCCGAGAGTTGTCCAAATGCGCTTTACAGTGGCCTTTGTGCCAGCCAAATTTTGCTTGCCTAACTGTGCTGGCCTAACTCCAGGTCAGGATTGCACCCTTAGATACAAAGCATTGAGAACCTTCTAAAAACAATGTGGAGTTCTTTCAACTATCAAAAATTGTGATTTATTACAAACAATGACTTCATTTCCTACTTAATGACATCACTTCTAGCCCTATGTCTTGTCAGGGGGGGGGGCGTCCCAACAGGTATCTATAAAGGGGGTCCCGGTGTAAAAATGGTTGGGAACCGTTGGAGAGGGCAGGGTGAATTCGCTTCCTGCCACTCTCATTCCTCTTATGTTTTGCAGTTCAAACTGATTCAGGCAGACATGGAGCTCCCTCCTGTGTGATGGTTATATGGTTGGCCTTAGTGGAAGACCTAGGTTCAAATCCCTGCTTAGTTACAAAACTTACTCAGCCTCGCCTACCGCACTGAATTGTTGTGAGGATGAAGTGGGGGACTGGGCACCTTGGAGGAAGGGAGGGATAACTGATATGCATAAAGCTCACCTTCCTCTATGCAAACGCATAGGAAAGTTTATCTTCCCGATAGCTCAGTCAGTGGTTTTGTGACTCTTTCATTTCTGCCAATAATCCACCTGAAATCACCAGGCACGTAGTTGGAATGGCTCATTTTCTTACCTGCTGCCCCTTCTGGACAGCTCCCCACCAAGCAGGGCATCGGCTTTTGAGGACTTCAAGAATGAGCGTGGAAGTGAGATCAACCGAATCTTCAAGGAGAACAAAATCATTTTGAATGACCGCAAGAAGAAAATGAGTGAGTTCACCCGGAGGGTCAACCACCTCAAGCAAGAGATGGACACTGCCAGGCAGGCCCTGGACGCCCAGCGACTTGAGCGGGAGCAGCAGGGTAAGCAGTTCCTGAGCTGCGGTGTATCAGGAGAGGTCCCTGCGGGGTGTGTGTGTGGAAGAGTTCATGCGAGGGTGAGGACAGAGGGTGCTACGTGGACACTGTGTCTGAATGTTGAAGAGAGATGGGCATGAGGCTGATATGCTTCCTGGCAGATGCTGCTGGGAGCCGGGGCTGCGTGGAGCAGCCCAGACTGGTTGGGAGGACCTAGCATGGCCCCCGCTGATGCGGTCACTGTCCTGTGCTGGGCCAGCCAAACAGCATTTCTCTGGGCCTAGGCCAAACTACAACATGATCCCTCTTCCTCTGCGACTCATAACAAGCCTGTCTGAAAAACTGGAGTGTGACTGCTGTCCTCCAACCCTTCGGTTCCTTTTGTTTAAATACTAAACATTTCTGGCTGCCTGATTTATATTGTTGTTTTTAACCATTGTAAGTGCTTGAGAGAGTGGAAGAGAAATAGAACAAATTGCAATAAATGCATTTATAGCCAGACACGTAGTGTGCCGCGTATGCATTTTAGTGCATCAGAATGACAAATCTCCCTCTTCCTGCAGTGTCATTTCTTCTAGGTGGAGACTGGGGGCCTCGCTCACCTACTTGCATATGCCTGTTTTTAGCAAGAAAAGGAGGGAGAAACATGGGGTCCTGAATACCCTCTTCTGCTATGGAAACCTGTGGGGTCTTTTGTGGGATGAGCTCATCAAGGAACTGCTTTTGTGCCTTGACAGCCCTTGATTGTTCATCACTAGCCCTCAATGGGTGCTGCTGTTGTTTTGCTGTATGAGGAGTGTGGTAGCTATCTAGCTCTGGAGGCTAGTTGCTCACTTACTCTTTGATTGAGATGAGCCATGGCATTGATGGGGTTGCCAAGGTTAGGGACCCTTCTTTTGTGTCACAGGACTTCAAGCCAGGATGTGGCATTTGCTCACAAGTTCAAAAGTGCTATAAAAACAAGGCATGGCCATTCTTGAGGTTAGGCCAGGCTGATAGTTTGGGTATATGTGTGGGGAGGGGGGGGGCGTGCTCTCCTGGCAAGCACCCAGCGCCACACACAGGTGGATGCAATGTGCCCAACATCCTGGTTCCTGCTTTCATGCACTAGGAAATACCATATTCCTCCTTTTCTTTGACCCCAGACCTCTGCCACTTGACTGCTTTCTTCATCTGATCCCAAGTGAAACGCACAAGATTGACAACACTTCCTGTCTTTTTCAAAATGACAATTTCCTTCCTCCTCTCCTACTTCTGAAGAAACTGATGTGATAAAGGAACATCCACATCAATTTAACTGATGTGGATCTTTATTTTAAATTTTAAACTAAATTTTATCTGTATTTTTCTTTTATAATCTTTATCATTTTTAAGTATTGCTATGATATATATGTACCATTTCTAAGGGGAGGAGGGAGAAACAGGCTGATGAAAGGGACAAGGTTTGTCAATTGAGTCTAGAAAGGTGCATGAGTGAAATTGACAAGAATTCCCCTGACCTGGGCAGTGTCAGTGGAACAAAACAAAACAAATTGTCACCCAGAAATTTACAAGGATTTTCCCTGGTCAAGGCACTTTATCCAGAGAAGAGGTGTATGAAGGAAATAGTGGAAGGGTGGGTAGGCAGGCAGGCAGATCCTGTGGAAAAGGGGGCATTAAATGCTGCTAGACTATCAAGCATCCTGTCACAGTGCGATTGCGTCTATCCCCAGGGTAGGATGAATCAGTAGGAAGCACAGACAAGGCATGGGGAGTAGAGGGTATAGTGACATGTTGGAAAAAGCATAACTTGTGAATGGCAATAATGTACATTACATGAAGTATGGGAAGATCTTTGTGGTTTTGTGGAATTGCGGTAATTAAATTAATATTTTATTTTCATGGATGAAAATCCACATGTGATTTTGGCTGAGACTCCACCATCAGCTTGATTGTCTGATCTTGTTAATGTTCTGAGACATAACCCTTTGTTCGGTTCTTGGATCTTGCAGGAGAATACCTGAACGATGAAGGACAAATCATCATTGATGAAGAGGAATTCCTGCTGATTGTGAAGCTGAAGGACCTGAAGAAACAGTACCGTGCAGATTTCAATGAGTTGCGAGATCTCCAGTCTGAAGTCCGGTACTGCCAACATCTGGTAGACCAGTGCCGCAACAGGCTTGTCACAGGTATACCAGCTGCAGACTTACCAAGGTCTCTCTTTAACAAGATTTAGGGCCCAAACGTATCCAGTTTTCCAGTGCGTGTGTAGCCGTGTCAATCGGGTATGCTGCATCCTGTGATGGGGAGCAGTTAAAGAGGCTTCCTCAAGGTGTGGGAACATTTGTTTCCTTATCTCAGGGCTTCATTGGGGCTGCACCTGTGATGAAAAGGTGGACAGGATTGGGCCTTTAGGTTTCTAACTTTTTTGGCACATGTCTTAACATTGTGTGTGCTAAGGACATGCTAGCATTGGCACCTGACTTGAACTTGATCAGTCTGTGGTTGGTTTTATTTTGTGGAAGTACAGAAAATCTAAAACACAGGTTGTTGCAAAAACTTTCCTAGGTGAAAAATAACAACCAGATTGTCAACCCAGGAGCATTCAGGAGAGTTAAACTCTGAGTTCAGCGCATCCAAGCCTTCCCTTCACAACTTGGGTAAAGGAAAGGACACAAAATTGGGAAAGACCAATACCATTTTGGGGGAAGAACATGAACATAGGAAGTCCTAGCTGATAAATTAGAGATTGAGACCCATATCCAGCGCAGGGTTAGGACTGGCTGCAGTGCAACACAGTGTAAGTGGAATTAATTCCCCTTACCTCTTGTCACTTGGCGGCCTCCCCAGTAGGGCTACTTGGATCTGCACCAGCAAAATATCTAGCTCAGATCCAAGGGCCCCGTGTAAGGCTGATTGGGCTGGGGCTTAGGATCAGGCCTAAGTCCTGGAGGCTGTCTACCCTACCCTTCCCCCTGCCTCGATCCATCTTGTTCTGCCCTCCCCCCCCCCACCCCCCCGCTGGCGGCCCTTGGCCAGTGTAAACTTACCTTCCTGGGGTGACACAGAGGCTGGATTAGCCTCCGTGGGTTGACATGTATCCTCGCCCTGGTCCAGTTGGTGCAAATGTGCCAGAGGGACTTGTGCTGGCCTACAGAGCACTTCAGGTTGCACTCTCCGCGGCCCTCAGTGTAACTAGGGGTAAGTCTGCACAGTCTGGTGTTATGCATCAGCTTTCCGTGACTGTGCAGCTTTCTAGAACGTGTGCAGCTCCTTCACTCTGATCTAGGGGATGCATGCCGTCACCCATGCCATGTGCTGGTGTGCTCCTGCACTCCAGAGCCATGTGCCTGCTGGGAGGGTGACTCAGCATGCCATAGCATTTCTAGCTCTTGAGGTAAAAAGTACCCCTTGGTCCCTTCTCCCCCAGCTGCCCAAGTCAGAGTAAGTGGACAAAGAAAAAAAGACCTAGCTATTCAGTTACCAGATTCATGTGGATCAAAGGAAAAGGGAAGGTTCCTCACCTGAACTGAGGAGGAGTGTGAGAGACACCAGGCAAGGCCTTTCCCTCCAATCAATTTGAACTGTACTGAGTGGACTGGAGCCCTTACCAGGGTGGTTCATGGGGCTCTGGGATCTCTAAAGCGAAGAGATCCAGCTGTTAACGTCTGTATCAAGCCCTGAGATGAGCTGTTTCTCCTGCCCTTTTCAAGGTACAGAGAAGAACATTCAAGAGATGCTCTTCTTTCCAAGTTGCAGGATATCGTCTGCCCTGGCAGGCCCCTTCTGACGACTGTTTCCCTTTTCTCAAACTCAGGCGGATAAAATGCTTGGCTGTTGTTTAGCTCAGGCTTGGCTACTTCATGACTCTAACCCTGCCCTCCCTGTTGCCTTTCAGAGTTTGAAATCTGGTACAATGAGTCTTTTCTCATCCCAGAGGAAGTCCAGGATGGGCTGAAGTCTGCAGGAGCCATAAGGCCTGGCATGATTCCCATTAACAGAGTCCTGACTCTGGTAAGTAGGGCCAGGAGGCCCAGTGGCCTTCTCCAGTCTGTCAGTCATTGGAAGAGCCCATCAGCCACCAAATGGCAACTCTGCAGTTCATCTCTTTAGCCCTGCTTGGAGCCCCATCAGAGCAGGCCCAAGAAGAATCTGGCAGTCTCCCAAGAGGACACATAACAGTTGGCAGGGCTTGGTGACGGTTTTATTTTGGCCAGCTTTGGTTTGGAGACAGGTTCCCCCCCCCAAGTAAAATCCGTCTGCCCCTCTGTTGGTATCTAGTTTTTATTTTTAATTTATATATTTTGCATTGTTATTATAGAAAGGTGGGGTGTAACTGTTGGGAATGAATATGATGGCACCTGTTGATCTATACAGGCAGTTGATAAATGGGTCAACCCAGCAGGTCCCCCAACATTTCTTGCAGGCTTCCTGTGGCCTTCAAGGGAAAAAGTTGCATATGAGACAGTGTGGTTCTTTTACCTGGATCACTCATCAACAAGAGGGAAGGGAGAGACCTCTCCTCCTAGGACCCTTGACAGCTTCCCCTGTTTTCTACCACAGGTTTGGTATTGACTCTTAAGAGTCATAAGAACCCAAGAAGAGCTCTGCTGGATCAGGCCAAGGGCCCATCCAGTTTCCTGTATCTCACAGTGGCCCACTGGGAGCACACAAGATACCTGTATACTATTGCCACTCCCTTGTACCTGGCATTCAGAAATAGGCAACATCTAAAGCCTGGAGGTTGCATATAGTCATCATGACTTGTAATCTGCGGTGGACTTTTCCTCCATAAACCTATCCATTCCCCTTTTAAAGGCATTTAGGTCAGGTCAGTTAACCACAACCTGTGGCAAGAAGTTCCACTGATTATTTTTGCTCTGGGTAAAGAAATGTTTCCTTTTGTCTGTTCTGACTTTTCTGCCAGTCACTTGTAGTGAATGTGCCCTTTACATCCTCTTCCTTCTCTGTGCATGTTCAGGCAGGTACCCCCAGGCAGAATGCACTGATTTTGTCAGGTTCCAGTGTAGAATTCAGGTTGCCTTAATCTTTCAGTCAGCATCAGCTTTGTCCTCCTGGGATGGTGGTTAGAAACTCTTTTAGTATGCAATCCTAACCTGGAGTCAGGTCGGCACAGTTAGGCCAGCAAAGTTTGGCCGGCACAAGGGACACTGTAAAGTAGGTTTGGACCACTCCTGGAGTCAAAGAGGCCAGCACACAGCCATCCTCCCTGATTCAGAGTGGTCCAAGCACACTTTACGGCAGCCCTTGTGCTGGCCAAACTTTGCTGGCTTAGTTTATGCGGGTCTAACTCCAGCTTAGGATGGCGCTTTCAATAGGTTTCCCAGATTCTGGCTACTGCCTACTGGAGTGCCTACAAGCTTTTGTGTTCCATTTTTCCCTCCCAGGATGAAGATGAGCAGGAGAAGTTTGATCGGATGCAGGAGGAGGTCCTGCCATTCTGCCCAGCTTCTGTCTCTTTCTACAATGCCAAAGCAAAGACAGACCGCAAGGTAGAGTAAACCAGAGTAAACCATTGGGTGGTGCTACGGGAGCTGTTGGGGATAAGTGTAAAGCCATCATTTCCAGATCTGCTGCTGAGACAAGCAGCTGGCCTAGCTGGAAGCAGAACATTAGGTGGAGCTTTGATTCAGTGATTCAGATTCTCATGGCCTGTGCACCCTGTAGGCAGTGGTGTCATCCTACCGGTACGCTGGGTAGGACGTCTGGGTGATCGGCAGCCAGCCCGTCGCGTACCGCAGCGTTACACCTTTTGCGTAACCTACGCAAGCGGCGTAACTAGTTACGCAAGCAGCGTAACTGGTTACGCAAACGGCGTAACGCAGTGGTACGCGACGGGCGGGCTGCCGATCACCTGGACGTCCCACCCAGCGTACCGGTAGGATGACACCACTGCCTGTAGGGTGCTGATGCCAAGCACTCACAGACTTCAGGAAATGAACTGTTGTTCTTTGCTAACTCAAGACAATCTCCCAGAAATAGTGACACAGAATCAGTAAAACCATGGCTTCTTATTGAACCCAATCAGGAGTTTAAAGCTGTGCAGACTTTTGAGTTTCAGACAACTCTTCATCAAACAAAAATAAGCAACTGAAATACACTAGAGCAGTGTTTCCCAAACAGGGTTGGAGCCCACCGGTGGGTCTTGAAACTGACAAGCAGATAGCTGAGGAGGAAAATGTACCGTATCTGTGGAAAGTGAAATTGAGCCACATGTGCACATTTACTCACAAATAGGCAAATGTGCCCCAGCTCTTATCAAAAGCCAGGTGAAGGGGGAATGCAGGAACACCAGAAAGGTCCTGATCCAATGAACATGGAGCTCAACAAATGCTCTAGAAGGCAGTCCCTCCATAGTAAGAAGGATAAATACAGAGGCTGCTAAAATAAAACTATTTTTTTGAAGTTTTGCAAGCTAGGTGGGGCCTAAGAGTGGTGTTTTAAAAAGTGAGTCCTGTTGCTACAACGTTTGGGAATGCAATATAAATACTGCAATAGACTCGTATTTATATGTCCATATTAGGTTTTGTTCTGGCTTGTGTTTTTTTCTTTCTTTCTCCAAACAAAAGACTTCTATATTTGCTCCAGAGGTCATTGGCTCTCCAGTTACAAAACTGAAAACCATCAAAGCAAATCAACAATTATTTCTTGTCTATGACCTTAAACTCCCCCAGATCTTCCTGCAGAGTCTCCAGAGTGGTCGGTCCTTCATCCACTCACTCCATGGCAATAGCTTGGTTTGGCAGAGGCCACTTCCCAAAGTCTTCTGAGCAGAGCCCATCAAAGCAACAAAAGCGTTCCTAGTGCAATAATAATGAACATAACATGCAGTAATTCCTGCAAATAATCTTTGCAATGGAAATAGAAGGTACAAATGTTCTGTCAAATCTAGCTTCGCAAACTCATTAGCAGCCATATCATCCTTTTTTGTCTGCAGAAAACAAATTGAAATGTAACATGGACATGGGAAAGTTTATTCTGCACTTTTGTCCTCTGGATACTTACCTGATGAAATGTTCTGTGAAACTTGGAAGTTCGCACAGCTTTGAACTGTTGATTGAGCCCAAATAAAATGTCTCCCAATAGTGCAGAAGACCCATTTTTTAAATTTGTTTTTTAAGGATTAGGGATGGGGCAGGAAGGCTGAGACTCAGACTTCAGTAGAAGTGCCACAAAATGTTAGTAGTTTTTCCTCTGTATACCGAAGTTTGGGGACCTGGTACTCAGGATTCTGAGAGGCAGAAGGCTGTTCTGAAAGGCACATGACTTATCTTTCTAGGCTAGCAATTTTCAACATTTTTTTCTCATGGCACACTGGCTTCTGGGAAAGTCATTTGGATTCTGTGGCTCTGTTTCTGCTGCAACTGTCTGTAGTAAAAATTGTTGGTACCTCTTTCTCCACTGACTCTGTGGAGGAAGAGCTCCTGCTCAGCCGGTGGAGGAAGAGGAACAGCCAATTTGTTACTGCAGACAGTTGCCCTAGAAACAAGAGCCACAGAACGCTGAAGAGTTCCTCAGCAATTTTTGGAGCAGTGCTCCAAACACTGGTTGAAAATAGCTATTCTGGGCCTTCATTGGAGAGATAGGTAAGGTTCCTGCCCCACATCTGCCCCCTAAGCATAAAATCTCAGGAATAACAGCTCTCTCTTTCTCTTTGAAAGCACAAATATGCCCGAGCCATGACTGCTCTGGAGCAAATGAGGAAGAAACCTGGATCCGTCCCAACTTCAGCAAAGACCAACCCCCCCGCTCTGAGCTCAGCACTGCATAGCGGATCAACAGCATTTCTTGTCTTGTTTCTGACAAATGAAATGAAAAACAAACCCGCCTCAAAGTGCAACTCAAAACCCATTTATTTTCAGAATGGAAACATAACAAAAATAAATTTCTGGGGAAGCTGCATTATTGTTTCGGGTACCCTGGTACCATCCTCATTTTGCCAAATGCTATTGATAGATTGGTAAGATTAAATACAGGCTGTTGAATATTGGGGGGGGGGGGAGACTGTCCCTCTTCTGGGTTCTACTAAAAAAAATGCAGATTTGTGCAAGGTGGGAGGAAAGGAATTTGGGTTACTGCCCATTTGATTCGCTTCAGAAAAAGGTAAGAAGCCTGTGTAGTTTGCTATGTTGCTTCAGTGCCTTCACAGGTAACAAAAATAATCCAGAATCACTCAATAAGGAGGGCTGGTGGCTGTCTGCATCTTTTGTAAAACTGGTAACCAGGAGGAGGCTTCTTCTGGCGTGAAATGAATTACTTTTCTGCCCCTCCTATTTCTCTGCTGTTCTAAATTGCTCATACAGAGGGGTGAGCCTGTCTTATAAGGCCAGGTCAGTGCTGCCTACCTCCTACCTATCTCATCTACCTACAGTAGAGCAGGCATGTTCATTCACCTGAGGGCAGCTCTCCTAGCTGGACAGCTCTCCCCCAGGACAGTGATGGAGAAGCACTTCATCCACCTCACAGCATCAAGGCTGGTTTTAGCATTTCCTTTGCTAAAGAATACAGATAGACAAGATTAACCATTGATGGTATTGGGGAGACTTCTGAGCTGTCTTAGGCAGAGGCCTTTTCTGCCATGTGCTTTTGTCATCCTGGACTGCACAGTGGAGAGCCATCACAATGTCGACTTTAAAGGATGTTCACAACTCAGGAAGCAGCTGCAGTAGGAGCACAAGTTAGATTTGGGACAGCCCCCCCTCATAAGCCTTTCACAAAAAACCTTCCCCTCTAATGCTCCCCTCTGAGAATCCTTCGAAGAGCAATACTATGGCAAAGAGTTTACACCTCTAGGTACAGCTGATGTTGAGCCGGTTCCTCTTTGCATGTACACAACTGCGTGTGGGGCACAACCCTGACAGGCTCCACAGGCAACGTCCTTGAGAAGGCCCTCTTGGGAAGTGTGGTGAGGTGTTAAGCTGGGGCTTCCCAGCCCATCGACATCAGTCCCCAAGGTGATGATAATCCTCAATGATGGAACGCAGCACTTCAAAGGCCTGCTGAAAATCTCCCTCCTCACAGCCGTGCCTCCAGTACCAGTGCAGGAAGGCCCTGCTCTCGTACATCGCTCGTGCCCGCTGCTCCACTTTCTGCAAGAGGTCAGCCGAGCTGCTGTGGTTGGCGCAGACAGTCAGAGAATGACTTGGGTGGCCTGGACCAAGCAGGTAGGAGGGATCTGTAGGAAGGAGCAAGAGCATTAACTGTCTAAATTGGGAAGTGTCTGTCCATGCAGGTGGAACACGCACAACATGCCCTCTCACTTTTCATGCCTCAAAAACTACGAGGGCTGGAAACTTAATTTGAACCCTTTTAGGTAAAACCTGGCACTTATTTCAGAACCACTGCTGGCTGTATAACATATTCTCAAGGCTTGCATATATGTCGTAAGTTAGAGAAGTAACCCATGCTAAGGAAAAGACGCTCTTAGGGAAAGATACACAGTCCTTCACTTGCTGGGATTTTTCAAGCTCTCAAGAAAAGGAGACCATTCCGAAGTGCCAGAGGGGGGATGTGGACATGACCAAGATCTACTGACTGTGGCCTGGTGCAAAAGGGTTGCTCAGCAGAAGAACCAATGACCTACCACACACTGGGAGCTGAGCCATACACTGGAATAACCGTCACAGATGTGTGTACATTTACATCTGAGTTGCTACAGCTAAATCTAGGATGCAAAGCCTTTGCTGAGGTGGTTACTGTGAAAACAACCACGAGTGAGAAATTCATCACAGATTCTGATCTACCTTCTGCCTGGTCCTGATTCAGAGCAGCACCTCTGTCCCCCAGTGTACCACTTTGCGTGGTCCACCTATCGAAAGTACCACCAGAAGTGACTGGCGATGACATCATCACCAGCTACTTCCAAGTGGAGAGGCCAGACGAGACATGACGAACACCAGAAAGAGGCTCGGGTCAGTGGGAGGGCTTTCTCAAGCACACAAAACCATTTTGTTGTATCGCAGTTTTACTGCTGAGTGGTGGGTGTCTGGGAGTGCTGTATGTACCACCAGACACCACCGGTTGAGAAATGGTGATTTAGAGGATTGCAAATGGGATGCTACAAAGATTGAGGGCAGGCAGTAGGAGACAGAGCAAAAAAAATGAAGGAACTGGAGAAGTTTAGCGTGGAAGAAATAACCTCTGGAGAGATGGGTTGGCAGATGTCAACCGTTCAAAAAGCAAAAGAGGAAGAAATATGAGCTCTATAGATAGGAAGAGTAGGAAAAGTAGTAACAGGTTTAAATAAGAACACAGATTCAGGTTCAAAGTGTCTATCCAGTGGGTAAGCAGCACATAATGCTAGGTGCAAGGGAGTGGCAACAGGATGCAGGCATCTTATGGTCTTGTGTGTTTCCTGAGGCATCTGGTGGGCCATTGTGAGACACAGGACGCTGGACTAGATGGGCCCTTGGCCTGATCCAGCAGGGCTCTTCTTATGTTCTTATTAGGCGAGCAAGTATGGATATGAGATCTCAGGTTATGAAGGTTCATCATTCAAAGGTAGGACAAGAATTTGCCAGGGACACTTTGAATTATACTGGATTCAGAAGGCTGGATCAGACAGTCCTCAGATGACGCTTGCCAGACTGACCTGCCCAGGAATTGGCAGGGAAGGGGTTCCACGGCACGCAGCGATAGGCCTTCTTTAGCTTCTTCATCACTGAGTTGTGGCTCTCGAGAAAGGAGTCCTCCCAGGGGCTGCGAGCCACAGCAAGCAACGCCATGCTCTGATGCTGCCACCAAGGTTGCTAAGGAACAAGGCATGTGGAAGAGGTCCCGTTTCCCGCCCCAGCCCTCTCCTAGAAATGCCAAAGGCAAAGCCTGAATTAACCCTTACTAACTGGGCAAGAGGCACTTTTCCAAGTGGTGTTCCTCTTATATTTAGCAGGAGGAGAGTCACTGTCCCTCTTCACCCCTGCACAGTGTCTTTTCTAGTGCCTGTTGCTGGTGGTGTTCTGCATTTTTTTTTAGACTGTGAGCCCTTTGGGACAGGGAGCCATTTAACTGTATTATTGCTATTTGCCTGTAAACACTTGTATCACAATTAACTGCTGCAACGGAGCTCCCTTCTTCCCCTCGCCCGTGTCTGCCCCACAAGGCATGCCACTGCCTGTCTGGTGCAAATGCCCCAAAGCAGTTCACTCCCCCCACCAAGGGACGTTTGTTGAGGCTAAAGGATACAGGGGGTCCAGAAGGAGACCTGCGAGGCAATGACTGTGTTACAGAAGAGGCCAGGCTGTCCCACGACACTGTTCCCCTGGAGAATGAAAAACAAACCCCAGTAATCCCTCAGGGAGAGTCCCGTGTAAAAGATGAGCTGGAGCTGGAGCCCTGGTCCTCCCCATGCAGGCACACTTCTCTTAGCTCAGTGGCTGTGGCCTCTGGGACTGACAAGAAGGGCAGGCTGCTGACTTGCAGCTACATTTCACCACTGGTCCCACTCACCTCGCCTCTTCCCTGCCCAGTTCCATAGGCCCCTACGTTCTTTCCTTGATCCCTCCTCCTCCTCCAGTGCAAGCCTTTTGACTAAGCCAGTTCTTTATGCAGCCCAGGCTGTGTGTAGCCAGTTAAGCTCTGCTGCAGGCATTTCTTCTGGTGTTTTGACTCATTTCCAGCTTGCATCGGGAGCTAAAAAATCCCCAGTCCCTTCACTTGCAATGCATTCAAGTGGTGACACCTTCTCAGCTCTTCTCAGCCAGGACATCAGTCCTGGGCTTTTCTCTGCAAGGAGCTCCCAACTCTAGGTCTCTGCAGGTGGGCAAGAACACCAACCTGAGCTGTGTTTCTCTTGGCTTACTATGGGCGGTGCCTGGGAACTGGTGAACGAAAGGCCCAGCAAGACAGACTCAAACTCAAGATGTACGTATTCCTCTGCTGGCTGAAGACAAGGGGCAAGATAGGGGCAAGACGATCGAGGGCCAATTCTGACCAAGGCAGAATTGGTAGATGGGAACATGTCCAGTCTTACCTCATGCTGGACTGAGCCGTGTGGAGGAATTTGAAGGCTGGCATTGGGCAGACCGATCTCAGCAGCTCCCAGGGTTCCATCCCCAGACTGACACCACTGGAAAGGCAACAAGGAGAAAAACAGCTGATGACACCCACCCTGCCTAGACATCACCTGTGCAAAAGAGGCTGCCCCAGGAATAGGGCCTCCCAGATACTTCTTTAGTCTGGGGGTGGTCCCACCCATTCACAGCATTAGAGCCTGTCTTAGTGGCTTGCTGCTGGGTGGAAAGCTCTCTTTCCTCCAGCAAAGCCTCCGAAGCAAGGGCAGAGCTATTTTCAGCTCACTGAGCAGCAGCTTGACACCCACCACTATTCAGACCTCCAGTCCCTCTCCTCCAGCCTGCTGTTTCAAACAGCAGCCATCCAGAGGCTCACAAAGAAGAGCATCCTCAGTCACATAAGCTGCCACCTCACAGCTATCAAGAGAGTGTGTCAATATGCAGGAGGCTGAGTGGCCCCACTGGGAGGGACAGGCTGACTGTACACTGATCCCAACGGGATCCGTGATTCCCAAAGACTGGGCAGAGAGAGCAGCAGACGGGTGTCAAAATGCCGCCTTGAGCGCCTTTAGGCAAATAAGGCGGGGTATAAATCTAATAAATAAATAAATAAATAAAATAAAATGGGAGAAGGGCAGCTTCTCTCCAGATTCAAGCCTCTTCTGGGTGCTGAACCCGACTGCTATTTTCAAGGCCATCCCAGACATCTTCACCTGCTTCTGTTCTTGCAATGCAGGCCTACGTCTCGCAGAGGTGGGAATCCTGCATCTCAGCCCTATTATTATTATTATTATTATTATTATTTTATTATTATTATTATTATTTATTGTCATTGTATTACACAATACAATGAAATTCGTTGACACCCGGAGACCAAACCAACACACACATTGAATTCCCAACAATCCCCCCCCAACCCCCACACTCCCCGCCCCCCTTCAAAAAATTCCTCCTCTGAAACACAAACATCCACACAATAGGAAATAATACACAACAGGAAATCCACACAATAGGGAATGATAAACATCCACACAATAGGAAATAATACAGTCCGACTGCCCCTATCTACTGGTACTTCAGTTCATTGTTCAATGCTGTTATGGCTCTAGAGTAAAAACTGTTCTTAAAACGTGTTGTCCGAGTTTTACCACTTTAGAGTGCAAGTGGGTCTCAAACAATGGATTCTCCTCCATACCATTCTTTTAAAAATCCCTGCACAGAGAAAACTAGGGTGTTGGGGAGAAGGCTAGGCTAAAACCCTTTCCCTGACATACCCATTTTCTCAGTGGTGGTATCTAAAGCGGGAGGAACCTGAACGCTGGGCGGGATGTATGGCTGATTGGCAGCCCGTCTGTTCCGTTCCACTGCCCGCCCGCCCGCCGTGCGGGCTGCCCCAGTTGGCGCGCCCCACCGCTGCTCGCCCAGACACCCAGCGTGCCCCCCGTCCCCCCCCCAGTGAGCAGGCGCCCCCTCCGACGCCAGGGCAGTCTGCGCAGCAGGCAGGCAGGCAGGCGGCGGAACCAAATGGACGGGCAGCCAATCACACGTAAATCCCGCCCAGCATACCGATTCCTCCCGCTTTAGATACCACCACTACATTTTCTATATGTGGGGATAACGTTTTCCCTTTGGTCAAGAGGACCTTTCGATCACATCAGCTCTCACTCACAGTGTGAATTAGTCTAGTCTGGAAACCAGGCAGAGAGCCAGGCCTCCGTGAGAGCCAGGCTTTAGAGGCTAAACGCACAACAATTGTTCGAAAGTTGCTATTGATTGCAGACTACCAGGAAGGACTGTGGAAGGAAGTACCTGTTTTTGAGCCTCTGTCTTAGCTCACCTTTGTGTCCTGAAAGCCTTGAGTGGGTGGAGAAGCCCAGCCAGGCAGCGAGCAATGTAGGTGTTCATGGCTGAGAAGGAGACCTGGCTGGAGGAGTCAGGCACATCCTTCCCCTGCAAAGCCGATGTCTGCTTTAATGCCTCATCATTCCAAAAGAGGAGGATGCCGTCTGCATACCTGCAGGGATACAAAGCGAGGCATTTCTACTGTCCTGTTCATTTTGGGTTTTAGAATTTGCTCCACCCCAGCATTTGCTCTGAAGCTTCTGAGTGTGCACAAGCTTCCCCAGCATCAATCATCTGGGTGTTGTCCTCCCAACAGATCTCAAAAGTTGTCTTAAAAGAGCCTCCCCCCACCCAAGATTGTGCAAGTGCATCGCGTGAGACACGATCTGATCGTTTAATCAATTAACTGTTCGCATTTGAACAGACTAATGCTCATAGGGTTAATCAAGAAGAGTTCTTGGACTGGCTGCCCATCCCAGTTTCTTGGCACTATCAGGTCATGTGTGCTGCTCTCCCAGGATCCACTGAAAGGGAGACAATGGATCACGATGCCCTGGCAGGCCCAGTTACACTCAGAGCGCGATCCAACCCCTGCCCCTCAGCTGATGCAAGCCACTTGCAAGCCGTCAGGCCGCATCTAAGCCCCTGTCCCTGGGCAACGAGGCCATGATTCAGGCTGCTATCGTGTGCTCGGACTTGCGCCTGCTAAACAGTCCCATTGGGACAGCTGGCACCTACCCCAGGGTAAGGGGACCATCTCCTTGCCCCATGGCAGCTCTGGCCTGCTCTCAACCTGTATTGGACACAGCGCAGGCCAGCTGGCCTGTCTGTTCCCGAGCAGGTTAGGATTATTATTATTATTATTTATTTAATTTATACCCTGCCTTTCTGCCATAGGCACCCAAGGTGGCTTACAACATTAAAATACACTAATACAATAAAATCAGTATATAGAGAATTAAAAACAATAGCTAAAACAATTTTAAAATAATTACCGTATTTCCCCAAGTATAAGATGCACCTTTTTCCCAAAAAACCGGGGGCTAAAAATTGGGTGCGTCTTATTCAAGGGTTGTGCTGGGCAGAAATTTTTCACAGCCTGTCAACAGTTAAAAGCTTGTTGAAATAATATGGTCTTCAGTCCCTGCCGAAAAATTGCCAGAGAGGGAGCAGTTCTTAGTTCTAAGGGGAGAGCATTCCAAAGTCGGGGGGCCACCACCGAGAAGGCCCTGTCCCTGGCCGCCATCCCTCTTACCTCTCCTGGTGGCGGCACAGGATTGCGCTCTCACACTGCTTATCATCCATATCAGTCAGCTCTTCAGCGTTCCTTCTGACTTCAGCCCACATTGCGGGGCGGAGGGAAGATAAACCAACCAACTGGGCACCTGTTCACACATGATGCCAAGGCACCTCCCAGGTCAGCTGCAGTTTTCCCTACTCACCTCTGAAGCCAGGAGAGGCACAGGAGAGCGTTGTAGTGCTGGAGGGGGCTCTCGCCAGCCTGGTGAGGCACCACTGAGACAGACAGGATGTGGCCAAGGGGGTACTCCTCTCTGATGGCTTCGCACAGCCGCGAGCTCAAGCCTGGAGAGAAAAGCCCACAGGTACACGGGTCAGTTTTTTCCTTTTAAAAAGAAAACGTGTTCAATTTTTTTTTGGGGGGGGGGCGGGATTTCCGCTAGGAGAAGCTCAGCTTGGGAGCAAGCACGCACTTTCGTAAAACCAGTTCTCACCAGCACCGGTGCCTCCACTGAGGCTGTGCAACAGCACCGCCCCACAGTAGCAGTCCCTGCGCTCCACTTCCTTCCGCAGGCTCTCCATGGTCTGGTTGAAGAGGTTCTGCTCCCCCTCTGGACGGACGCCGTGGTACCCTGAAGATCCCAAGCCAGACAAGAGGATGAACTGTCACGTCAGCAGACAAGTCAAACCTGGGCATGCTCTAATCCGGCAACTGGCATTGTGACTTCACATGGTCTGCCATTCAAGTGGGGCGGGGTGCAGAAAAAGTGCATAGGGGTTCACAAGGAAGTCTTAAGTGTGGCCTTTATCAGCCCACGTGGCTCTTCCTTAGGACCGTCTCAGAAACAGCAGGAACCAAACTGTCCCCGATGCTAGGATGTGGCTGTTACCACCATACACCAGCTCTCATGGCTCTGAACATGAGCGCCAGGATGGCGCTGTGGTTTGGGAGTTGGTCTTAGATCTGGAGGATCCAGGTTCAATTCCCCACTCAGCCACAAAGCTTCCTGGGATCCCTTGCGCCAGTCGCTGGGCACAATCCTAATCAACTTTCCAACGCCGGGGTCAGGGCAATCCAGCTCTGAGATTCGGAAACAAACATCCCTTACCTTGAGGAGGTCTCTGTGACGGTCCCCCAACTGCAGGATGAAGAATGTGCCCCATTGACACAGCTATGTCAGTGATGGGAAGTTGATTAGAATTATCCCCACTATCTCTCAACCTCACCTACCACACAGGGCTGTTGTGAGGCAAAAAGGATGGGAAGGAACCATGCACAGCAGCAACTCTGAGCTCCTTGGAGGAAGGGGGGTATCACAAATGTGGAAAATAAATTAATGAGCTGGCCCATCCGCGTAGGTTGGGAAGACTCTTCTGAGCATGTTTAGGCTCCAACCTGGGTGATTTTTTTTGAAGGAAGCGTGTGTGTGTGTGTGTGTGTGTGTGTGTGTGGCAACAGCCGCCCCAAGGGATCTGCTCGGCATCCTCTGGAACAGCACTTCGGTGCTGCTGTTTGCTGCCTTGCCCATCCGCCCAAGTGGGCCAAAATCCTACATTTTCTTTGTTATTGGTTGGCCTTTTTACATCATTATGTTATGACCAGCAGCATCATGCTGCCGGAACGCTGGGCGGGAGGAACGGATGAGCGGCCCGCAGGGGCGGGGAAGACGGCGAGACGGAGCGGTACGCGACGGGCGGGCTGCCGCTCACCCGTTCCTCCCGCCCAGCGTTCCGGCAGCATGACGCCGCTGGTTACGACTGTTTTATAATTTGACTGATGTGCACTGCCTCGAGAGTTTAGGAAATCGGTCAGAAAAAAATAAGTCTAATCATGACTAAGATGAAATAGGAATACTGGAACTGCCCCGTGGCCTGGCAGGTCTCTGCGGTGAGCCAGGCTATGGTGGGCCCTCCCATACCAGCCACTGCTTGGTTGCTGCACTGAGCATCACATCCTGGCTGGCAAACTCCGAGCCTCTTACCATAAGCCCAGTTGTTGCCTCTTCCCTGCTTCCCCACGATGAGATTAGATTCTCTGAATGCTCTTTTCAGGGAGAGACAGAGGACAGGAAAAACAAAGTAGAACGTGATTCATATTTAGGAAAAACAAAGTGGAATGTGATTCATATTTAGGCTACACTTACAAAAAACAAGATCCAAATCCAAGAAATGCAGATTTGGGGACCTGCATAAATTACTGAAATTAAACAAATCTGCATATATTTGTTTTACATAATTTATTCTTCTGTGAGCAGTCATACTATACAATGACCTGAAACACCTTCACCGGAAACCCAAGCTGAGCTATTGCTCTGCTTTCTGAGATTTTTTTTAACAGATACTGACCTATCAAGGTGTGAGTTGCAGGCTGGAAGCCCCAGGGTAAAGCCTCAGGCAGGCCTTGTGAATGTCTGGTCAGCAGCAGCAGCAGCTGAGGCACTCCACAGGTGAAGCCTGATTGCCTGCTGGTGGGCACAGCTGCAGCAGATGAGGCCAGCCTGCCTGGTAACAGAACCCCATTGGCCCTGCCTGCCCACAGAGGTAGAGGCAGTTGCTACAGGTGGGTGTGGGTACTTGTGGATGTGCAGCGGGACGCTCTGCCGGTTTGTGTAGTGCTGCGTGGACAAACTGTGGACTACTGGTTGTATGTTTATGCACTGCTGATTTCAATAAGGTTGCTGAGGGCTAAAAAAACCCAAAACCAGAATTAAAATAACACTGGACAGTGAACTGTACACTGCTTGGCAAATCCCATCATTAACAGCACAGTTAAGGTCACATGCAACCACACCTCCACCCTGTTGTATGGATACCACTTACTCCCTAGAACCTTCCAAGGCACATAACCTTATGCTCCAGATGAACACACACACACCCTCCCTCTTTGCTGCACCCCAGAGACCCTTTCAGACATACACACACCCTGTGCACAAGAGATCTTTAACCTTTTCCAACTCATGGCACACTGGCAAGGTGCTAACACTGTCAGAGCACACCATCAGCTTTTCGACAATTGATAAGCCACACCATGCTCCCAATGGCCCTACTAATAAATGACCCTTCCCTACCCATGGCAGACCTGTAGATCATTCGCAGCACACCACTGTGCCACGACACAGTGGTTGAAAATAGCTGCTGGGCAGACTGCTCTGTACCATCTCAAAGGGCCAATATCAGCAGTGGCCTATAACAGAGAGAAGTCCCCTTACATGGAAGGGGCCACAGCCCCGGCTTTGCATGCAAGAGGTCCCAGGTTAAAAAAGGGTCAGGTGGCAGGTGATGAAAAAGACCTTAGATGCAAACCTTGGCAAGCAGCTGCCAGTCAGTCAGCTGTGGGTTAAATGGACCAGTGGCCTAACTCAGCATAAGAGGGGTTCACACGAACCTGATATTCTCCAGTTCTGGGAAGAAGAAAACAAGAGACACACTCGAAAAAGCCCCAGAAGGACATGAAGTTTCTTCCAGCCTCCGTCCTCCAAAGACCTTTGCCTCTTTACTTACCCTCTTTTGACTTGCTTCTGTAGCTTCTTCACCACCTTGGGCTCACTGTCCACACAGACAGCACTGAGCTTGCCATCGTGGGAATAGAAGGGGTACCTGGAAGAGACACCAGCAGCATACGTGAGACAAGTGCCCAATCACTTTTAACTGTTGCCTCTGCTTTCCATGGGGTCCCTCTGCTTTCCATGGGGTGCCTCTGCTTTCCATGGGGTCCCCATTTAGCTCACATTATTTTGCTCTATCTGACTATTTTGGTGTATCAGTTTATCACTTTCCAGGAAATTGAAATGGTTTGGGTGGGGAGGAACATACATGTAATCTTCTTTACTCTTTGTACTTGTAATGATTTGCCACCATTCCTGTCCAAGCTGGTTGCCACATTGTCCAATCTGTAGCCAAACTGCAGACATGGTCCTAGAAGAGAAACCACACAGAAGAGGAACCCCTGGTCACTGCAGGGCCCTAGAAGAAGATTGTGATGACCAAAAATAAGCACTCTTTTTCTCACTTAGCAACTCACTAGCTGCAGTGCTCATTTGATGTAGGGTACCTCTTAGCAAAAAATTTCAGTGTTTCCAACATGTTTTTTTTTTCCACTTGTGCACTCCTTGGCAGCCCATTTCCATAAATTGTATCCCTCATATTAGCAAAATGTTTGTAATTAACATTGTTGCTGTTAATTCTGATACAGACCTGCCTTTTCCACCGTTATTCAATTATTTTTGAGTACCCCTAAAGGTCCTCGCAAATACCACCGAGGGTGCACGTAATGGCAATGCTCAAATTGCAGGACGTGTCTGTAATGCTCCTGGTGCTGCCATGCCCCTCCACTCTTCCACTCAGCGGCCAGAGTTGTCAGGGGTAGCTCATGTGCCCGGTGCTCACCTCACTCCAACCACAGCTGCTGACAAGTGTTCCTGTTGGGTGATACCCCCCCCATATTTATTATTACTGATTGATTTTAAAGACTTGTATCCCGACTTTCCACTTGCAGGAGCAAATAAAGGCGGCTAACCATCTAGAGCAATGTATTAAATAATATTCCAGAAAAAAAGGAGGGGCAGATAATGACAGGCAGACATAATGTCTACTGTCATAAATTTTAAAGTTCAGAGTGAACCGTTTAGGAATACAGTATCTGCTTGTTAATTAAGGTTTAAATAAAGTTGCATTAGTGAACTGGTGAAAGTCATTTATGAACTTGGATTCAGAGACTGCTGAAGTGATGGTCCTGCTTTTAACAGCAAGATCGTCTTCCTTTGGACTAGTAGTTCATCCTAAATTGGGAAATCATTTGGGAGGCAGGAGAGCTTGCTTTTCTTTTTAGATTATGAACAAGCAGGAACAGAAGGTGATTGAGTTGGCTGCAGACATTGCTTCAGTGCATGTACAAGATTGCACTAATTAACTCTGCAGAACCAGCAAGAGGTTGTCACTCTGGTTGCAGACTTTACATTATAATAGTCACCAACTGCCATAGCCCAACCTAGCCCTACCTTCCTTCTCTTTCTGTGTTGTGTTGGCTGCAGCAGACTAACAATGACTGCCTCTGGAGGGTCTTCCTTTTTAGAGCTCTCTTCTTGGCTTAAGGAATCTCACCATGAGAACCGCAAAGACTCCTTTCTTCCTCTTCACACATTACACTTTTAAGGTGTACACTTGAAACATGTAAATTGTGAATACAATAAACATGCACAACAGAAGTGTACAGCATGGCTCATGATGCATGTGCCACTTGCAAATACATGTACTGATTCATACATTGTCCACATGCTAATCTAACGTACTATACACACTTAGAAGCGCTCTGCCAGGCCATTGTGCGAAATGGCCCCAAGGCATATATCACTGGTCTCGCCTTTAAGGTTGCTGTTCTCATCAGCATAAGATTACGGCCAAGAGCCACTTAATCAGGAGGGATGCCTACTCATTCTCAGGTGGAACAATGAATCACAAAAGAAAGCTGTTTGGGAGAGTGGTGCCCATTGGAATTCCAAAGAGAACTGGAAGCACAAAGAAATGGAGGGGAAATGCCAAGGACTTTGTTTTGGCCTGGACTCCAGGAAGTCTGGCTAGAAGAGATCCTGAAGAAGACAAGACTGCTTTTTGGAAAAGGAATTATTGTTAAGGCCAGCTGAGGCTTCTTTGCTGTGTTATAGGGTGAAAGACCCTGGGGAGCAGAATCAGCCTCTCGGAAAGGACACTTCTCTGTTTCCCATCCCAGTGGTAGCCAAGCCTTATTGGCAAGTGTGGCCAAGTACAAAATATGAGATTTATGCAAGGGCTACAGCCCAGCAGTAACATGGATGCTTTGCAAGCAAAAGGCTGCAGGTTCAAGCCACTGCCAGACATTGCTCACCGCACTGGCTGATTGGTGGAAGCCTGAATGAGGTGTTCTTTCCTCCAGGCTGTTCTGTCCCTACTGATTTTCTATTAACCAGCAATGGAAGAGGCTGACTTTCCCACAGATTTTATCCCTGTTCTCAAGTTTCCAGTCATCGAGCAATAACATTTTTTTCTCGCACAAGGTTACTATAAGGGCAAATGCAACAGTTTCTACCTATGAAGAGGCCCCCAAGGCAGCGTACAACATTCTAAAAAGTAAAATACAGACACGCTCCGGTATCCACTAAGGTTCCGTTCCTGATCCCACCGTGGATACTTGGGATGCCTTTTTAAAGATAGGGGAATATGAGTGGTTTAGCTGTAACAAGGTTAAAAAAAACTTGTGTAATGTTCCCCTATTTTTTTTAATAGGCATTCCAGTATCCATGGATAACTGAAATGTGGATACCAAATCAGTGGATACTGGGGCACACCTGTACTGTACAATAATAAAGCTCTCAGGCCAGCTGGTCTCCACAGGAGCAGGTGTTATAAGCTCCCTCTGGCCTGGGCATGCCATCTTCTTTCCTTACCTCAGTTGCAAGCCTATGCAGATTTACCCAAGAGTAAGTCTCACTGAATTATGGAATTTACTCCTGAGGAAGCATGAATTATGATCTGGTTACAAGCGTAGCTGGCCCTTTTGGCACCAGGGGCCATGATGCTGTAGTGCCTGACCAGGAAATAACTGCGGCAATGTGGTGACGTCACCACCAATTCCTTCCAAGTCGCAGGCACTCTTGAGTGGCTGACCATTCCCCCCCCCCAAAAAAAAGTAATTGGCCGCTCAGAGCAGCTTGCAACTTCTCCAAGTGTGCATGGGGTGTGGTGGGGGTGAAGGAAATTGACACCCCTCAAGGTGCGTTACCTGGGGCCCTGTACCCCCTGGCCTCCCCCTTAGTTACGGTACTGAAGACTATACAAACAAATATGTTTGCAAAGTAAAACGTGCCCGTGCCAATGCCAGCCATTTTAGTGGTGCTGCCTAGAGGGAAAGAGCAGATTAGCATAAAATGTGTTCAAAACAGCAAATAAATAATATATATATTTATTCAGGAGCAAGTCCTGTTTGGTTCAGTGAGTCTACTGTGAAAGGAGCATGCACAGAAGCACACCCTAAGGCAGTGATGTATGTGAGAAACAGAAAAAAAAAAACCCAACCTGAAAGGTCAACACCAAAACAGTTCTGTATAAAAGCCCAAACCCATTATGGCCCATTATCATGGGCCATAATGAGCAGGGTTACCAGATACAAACTGGGATAGAGCGCCTCTACTTTTAACTATTGAATAGAAGAATTTGGGCAGGTGCAGCTTATCATGGAAGGGTTTCAAAAGCTGCATCTGCCAAAATTTCCACTTCTAAACAAGGTACAGGCACTCTATCCCAGTTTATATCTGGGAACCCTACTCATTATGGCCCATGCTTCTGTGGCAGAGAGCCACAAAATTTGTGATGCCTCAGTGGCATTCCTAGAGGGGGGACAAAATGCTAAGTCTTGCAGGAGCCTGAGCTCTTGGGTCAAGCGGCCCCTCCTTCTTCCCTTCGCTTGAGCTGCAAATGTGAGGAGGGGCCGCCTGACGCAAGAGCTCAGGCTCCTGCAAAGCACTCTGCCCCCCCTTAAGAACGCCACTGCAATGCCTTCAAGTTGCCACAGGACTCTTCCGTCGTCGCCTTTGCTGCAAAGAACTTGAGTCAGCTATCCCGGCCAGTTGTCCAAGGAAGAGGAAAGCCCCTGCTCTCCCAGAAGGCTCCAAGGCTAAAAAAGGAGAGGCTGGGGCAGGGAGCTTTGCTGTACAGGCTGCAATCCTACGCACCCTTTCCTGGGAGTAAGGTCCATTGAATGCAATGAGACTTACTTCTGAGTAGACATGCATAGGCTAGTGCTGAGAGGTTAAGAAGAGCGAGCGAGCGAGCGAGCAGCCAGCCAGCCAGCCAGCCAGCCAGCCTACCTACCTACCTACCTCTCTCCCTTCCTGCGCCTTCAGCTTTGCGCCCGGAGCCCAACCCAGTAATAGCAGCCACGCCAGCCAACCACCCGCTCAGCCCAGCGCCCTGCTGCTGCCGCTGCTTTTCTGACTCGGCCGCAGGAAGTCGACGAGGCGCCGTTTCCGTTCGAACGTTTCGGGGCATCTCGGGGGGAGGAGCGGCGGCAGAGGCTCCTCCTGGGAGCGCAACCACCGCCGTTAGGAAGGGCAAGGCCGAGGAGGGGGGTGAGCCTCTTCCCCGCCCCCAGCACCGCCGCGCAGGATCGCCCCCCGTGGAGCAGCCAAGGCGACACGAGGATTTACCGCGGACACCCCCTCGCCCCGAGGATTTACCGTGGCTCTTTTTCCGGGAGTGAAATTGGCCTGGCCTGACCGCCGCTTCCCCTGCCTTGGCTGGCGTGCAGCACTCCGGCTGCGAAGAAGGGAGCGAGCCGGGCCGGCAGGGCGCACGCTGCCGCTGCTTCCACGGTCTTTTCTTCTTCTTCTCCCCCTTCGGGCGGAGTTGGCGGCGCTTCGGGAGGGGGAATAAGCCGGCCCAGCACCGCAGGACGCCCCTACCCCCCGGACAGCAGCCTGGAAGGAGACTTGCGGCCCAGCGCGCATTGATGGTCGCCTTTTCCCCGGTCGCCGGCCCCGGGACGGGAGAGGGAAGTGGCGGCGGCGGCGCCCCCATGGCCTGATCAGCAGCTAGCCAGCCAGGCAGGGCTTGGGCGCTCCCTTCTCCTGGGGGCCGCGGAAGGGTCGCGCCGCCTTGGAAGGGGGCGAAGTCGTCGCTCGGCGCTTTGGGGCGTCTGGATGTGAAGGAGGCACCTGGCGGGGGCAGAGCGCGGGCGAGGAAGGCGCTCCGGCCGTGGCGTGGCCGGTCTCGGGGAAGGGGCTTTGGATTTACTCCGGGAGGGAGGGGCGGGTGGGCTTCTGGATCTCGGGATCTGCATCTTCCCCGCCCCCTGGAACTTCTCTATGCGGGGAGGAGGCCGCGGTGATTCCTGCTGCTGCTGCTGCGGATGAAGAAGGGGCCGCCGAAGATGGGGGATTTCTACGACCCGGAGCACCCGACCCTCGAGTAAGTATCGCGCGTCCCCCTTGTCCTCGCACACGGCTCCGACTTCCGCTGTGCTGGTGGGGCGGGGAGCGCGTCTGAACGCCTCCCTGGATGGCAGCGCTTGTCCAGGCACGCACCCTCGGCCCCCGAGCACGGCACGACTGTGTGCAGCCGCTCCGAGGCAGCGGGCTGGTGCTGGGGTTGGCCTAAGGTCGCCCCCGCCACTGCCCCAGGCAGGCTGCTCCGAGGAAGGGCGTCGGTGGCCCTCCTCGGGGCGCCCCACATAGGCGGCTCACACCCGATACAGGCTTCTGGGGTGTTTGGGGAGGCGCCTCCTGGCCAAGCGGTCCATGGCGGGTGGCGGCGGCGGCGGCGGCCGCTCCAGATAAGCTGCTGCACCGCGGTGGCCTCTTGACAGAACGCGCGTCCTCCAAGGCCGGCCCCGCCAAAAAGGATGGCTGTTGGCGCGGTGCGCCCCACACATATGGATCCCTGAAGGGTTCCTGCCGCGGGGCTGGTGGGGTAGACATGTGCGGGGGGCTCCTCCTCCTTCCCCACCCCGCAGTGCACACTTGCGACGGGTTGTCACGTCAAGGGGGGCTGTCATGTCCTCCACAAGGCCTCGGCGTCTTGAGGGGAGTGGGCCTTCCGTGGGGGGCCTGGCCGCTTCCCGCCCCCCTCATCGCCTTCGGGCAGGATAGAACCTTTTCCTTCGGGGCTATAAGGAGGAAATGGTTCGTGGCTGCTACTGCTTTTCCCCTCTGGCCTACCCCTGGTGGAAGTAGATGTAGGCCGCACATCCCCGGCCTCCAGTAAGAACCGTAGCCGGTTCAAGGGTGACCTAGCCGGGGAGCGATGAAAGGAGTGGGCGGAGAGCTCAGGTTTTTTTTTCTCCCAAGACTCTCTATGTGTATATCCGTGCTCCCCACCCTTGTACAATTGGAGAGTAGGGTGGAGCCCCCAGCTCCCACAAAGCATGGGTGTGTGTGTGACCCACCCTGCCTGTGGGTCGTGGCTGTAACTGTCAGCTGGAACAGTTGCCCTATGAGGGGAGGGCATGGACTATTGTGTTATCAATCCATCACTAGTATGTTGATTTGGGGTGGGGGTTATTGTGGTGGTTTGGCTTCTTCAAAAGGAGAAATTGAGAAGTTTCCCCGCTGAAATCATGGAGACTCATTTCTTTTGGGAGTTTGAAGAGAGAGCCCAAGCTGGTTTGCAATGGCAATATCGCAGACGGTCATCAGTTAAAACAACATGTAATCAATACAGTAAATTAAAGGTAGCCATAATAAAGGGGGCCTCACCAGGACACAGGGGACTGATGCCAGCCAGGCACTGGGCCTGTGAGGGGACTGTTGCCACCTCAAACCTGGCTTTACACAGCTTTGGGGTTGTAGTCCTCTCTTCACAGTTTGGGGAGTCATTGAACTCCCCAGGTGCTATTCGGAGGGCTATGGTGACCCTTTCAGGATTTGGAGGGTATGAGGGGAAGGTTGCCCAATTTGTGCCATCCTCTTAATGTGTTGATTTAGCGGCCTCTAACCTCCCACCTTCACTGTAGGATTTTGAGGGAGACATTTGTCTTGCTCGAGCAAGATGAAGGTAGTCTATGTCGGTCACTTTCCCATTTGGACCTGGGGTGCAGTGAGAGTTTCTTCATGAGAAATGCAGTTGTCCTCTTGGGGCCTTTCTGGAAGGGGTGCGTGGAGGCTCCGGTAGTCTCCACCCAAGGGTAATACCTTGTTTCCCTAATATTCTCTAATTCAAAGGGACTGAGACATGTTCCCTGTTAGTTCCTCTTCTCCATTTAGAATTGGGAGGGGACTATAATTGAAAATGGCCTTTCAGCTGAATGCCTATGGTGGGCAAGAGTTGCCCCCAGCTGGCCAGGTGACAAAGGAAGTTCTTTCAAGTGTTGCTGCATCTTGTTCTAGGCCACAAATAACCAAAATAGGTGAGTTTGCAGAGGCAGGCTAGTAAAAACTTTTGAGTGTTAGTAACTTCTTGTTTCCAAGGGGGATGAAAGTTGCCCTAATGGCTGTGAAGGAACAATTATTTTCATAGAATTTCATTCAACTTGCTGCTTCCACTCTGCTTTAGATTCTGCTAAGGAATCTGAAATAATCAATCAGCAGCATTTATGTACCGCTCTTCAACACAAAGTTCACAAAGCGGTTTACAGGCAAATAATAATAAAGTTAAATGGCTCCTTGTCCCAAAAGAGCTCAAAATTTAAAAAAAATGCAACACCCCCAGCAACAGCCAGTAGAAAAGACATTGTGCTGGGGTGAAGAGGGGCAATTGCTCTCCCCCTGCTAAGTATAAGAGAAGCACCGCTTGGAAAAGTGCCTCTTGCCCAGTTAGCAGGGCCAGTTAACTGTTTCTTTAACATATTCTAACTCAAATGGATCTTCAGGGTGGTTTACTAAGATAAAACAGAAAACATAAACGGACCAAACAGCAGCAGTTAAATTATCAAAACTCTGTTTATCTCAATGGTCTCCTGGGGTGAAAAAAGGTAAAAGGACTCTCTGCCTAACAGTTTAAGTAAACGAATAACTTGGCTTTTCTTGGGGAGTAAGTTTCCTGCTCTTGTGCTGCCACTGAGAAGGCCTTTCTCATGTAGTAATCCTCTGCACCTTGTGCAGTGCCATCAGTGCGCATCTTCCAGAAGAACAAAAAAAAAAAAAAAAGACAAGCCTCTGCACAAGGACCTTCCAATCTAAAATTTGAAATAAGGGGTGTGTGAGAATGGAAATAGTGGGAGGAATGTGTGTTCACTTACATAATAGCCCTGGTTTTGTCCTATTTCACCACAAATAGTTAAAGCAGGAGTGTCAAACGTGTTTCATATAGTGGTCTGAATAGCATTCATGGCACCTGCTGTGGGTCAGGAGTGATGTTATTCAGCAGACACTGGTCAGAAATAAGCACTTTTTCTCTTAGAAATTCATCAACCACAAATGATAGGAGAAAAAACGTTCAATTCTTGATAATATTTTCAAGATATGAAAGAGCCCAATTATCACGTTAGCCGCCCTTTCAGCAGCACCGCTTCTGCACAGCATCATTTTGCAGCTCAGCAGCTGAGAGGAGGTCTGCTAAGTGACACTTTGGCAGATGCAGTGCTGCTGAAAGGGCAGCCTGCCTGGTATTTGGGCTCTCCCAGCACCTTAGTATTGTCACCATCTCTCATCCCTTGGTCTTCCCTTTACCCTGTAGCATCCTTTGCTTTCTGAGGCCGCCTGCTGTCTCTCCCTCCCAGAGCCTCTGCAGAAAAAGAACAGCTGAAAGGGTGGAGCTGGGAATGCCCAATGATAACTGGGGCAGTATGAAGAGCTTCTGGGGCCTCATTCAGCCTGCAAACCTTATGAGTCAAAGGATCTTGAAATATGTCTTCAACCAACGTCTCTGAAAGGAACATTCTTACTGTCTCTATATGCTGGATAGCATTTGGGATTTTGCCCAGCTAGGTCAGACATAGTGGACATTTGAGAAGTAAATGTCCTCAAGGCAGCCTTGTCCTAAAGCAGGCCATGCCAACTCTTTATGTAGACAGACAGTTATTGGGATGAAATGCGCCATGTTAGTTTAGCATGCTCTCCCTTTTTTCAGTGATTTTCAGTAAAGTACAACCATTGGTGATGTTGGACTGCTGGTTTTAATTGTTTCTTGGAGAAGGTGGTCCAGTAGCTCATACCCTACTTGCTTCCCTTTCTTTCAACTGTACATCTTAACCCACAACCATTTGTCTTGAATAATATTTTATTTTTATAGCACAACTTTCATGTCGAAGGATCCCAGTGGACAACATAAACCTAATACGTCAAGCATCCCTGAAATGCAGTCACCTCTGAGGTGGAAAGGGGCAGACAACTGGTGTATCTTTCCCCAGACTATGGATGGGTCTGAAGAGGTAGAAAGGTAAAATTCTGGACAAGGGAAATAGGGTAAACCTTTGTTTTTGCAAAATACTGTCGTTTCACCATCTTCAGCTACTTTCACATGCAAAGTGATGTCTTGTAATAGTTCTGGAATTACTCATACTTAAAAACATCCAAATATGAATTCACCTTCTATTTTACTAACTCACACCAGAGCAATGTTTGGCTTTTCTACTCATGTATACTTGTAGGAGTAAATCTCTCTTAAGAGGTAATCTAAGTTCTTGGAACAGTTAAGTCTGTCCAAGAAAGTTTTGGATGAGAATTTATTTTCAGAATGTCATCAGTTCACAACCTTCCATTCAGGGGGGGGGGGGAGAGAGAGAGAGAGACTGACTGACTGACTGACTACTTGGTAACAAGTATGCTCCTGAGATTGTATTATTTTTAACAGCTTTCTGCTCTTTATCATTCCTTGTAAGGGTTGGTTAGGTCTCTTTAGAAGTCAATTTATATTTAAAAATATGATCAATAATTAAAATATTTCATTTTGGTTGTGGCCTCTTGCGTGTACAGTGTCTTGTACAGCGTCTGCTACTCAGTGAAAGCAAATATGAATTTCTCTGCCTAAGCCACAGGAGAGTGAGGGAAAAGTGCTTTGCAAAGGCATCTTTCGTCTGCTTTCTATTGTGTATTTTAAATAACTGTCTGAACTTTATCTGGAACAATAGCCTCCTTCCTGTCTACCTCAAAGTGTCATAAAATGTTTAAAATGTGCTACAGTGGCATTTCAGTAACAACTGGAAAGCAAAACTGACTGGCGAAGTGTGTGTGGGGGTGGGTGGGTGAGAGGGATGAAGCAGTCTGAAAACCAATCATGGCTGCACGGTATTTTCTGCTTGCTAGAGAAGATGGCTTCCTCCAAACATGGCACTTTAAATAGGCCAGACACTGACAGCTTGTCTATAGTGAAGTTACCCATACTTCTGTTGAATTTGTTTTGAATGGAGAAGGGGATGGAAATCTTAGTTTTCCCTGTTTGATTAATATGAGTAGGTAGAATTTTTAGAATAAATAGCAACAACTTGGAATTGTTTTTGTAAAAGTAGTCCTTTGGAGAGTTATAGCAATTGTTAGTTGGCTTGATTTCCTAACTGGAAGCTGGCAAATGACTTCTTGTTTAGTGCAATTTTTAATTTTTCTTAATGTTTGCAAAGTGATAAAATCAGCTGTGCTGATTGATGTTCGTTTTTGTGTGCAGTAGGAGAAATATTTCAGGTAGGCTGCAGTTTTGGAACACATACCTGGGAATAACTCCCATAAACTTAATGGAGCTTACTTCTGAGTAGACATGCACAGGATTGCTCTGTTATTATCACAGCTGAAACAGTTAAACTCCAGATGGTTTCCACAGCAAACCAGATTGAGCTTGCTTATTCCGTGTAGTATGAAAAATAGCCAGTTAATTGATCATTCAGCAAACCTCAGAGATGTGAACTGATTTAAATAAAATATTTTACTGTGATCATTTTTGTAAACTAGCCAGATACGATTATGTGACAATAGAAAGCAACACCAAAGAGCCTAGAGCGAAGAGATCCAAGAATCTACTTGAGTTTGTTGGTACCATAAATGGTAACATGTTACCTTAATATTTTTTGCAAAAGCTATGCTATTTCCTCAATTCCTGTTAATATGTGTAGCTTTTCTACCCCTCCCCCACTCAGGTATATTACTCCAGAATATGTACCTGTCATCTCCATCTTATCTGCAGTCCTTAAACTGGATTTGAATATTTCCTCCACCCATAAGGTATTTTGAAAAGAACTCCCCATTACTGGTCTTAAACCACTGATAATTCAAAATGGTGGTATGAATTGTATTAAGGGACTAGCTGTTTGTTACCCGGCGTTGCCCGGGGGACAAAGTATCCCCAGCTTGTATTAGGAGAAGGAATGAATACAGGGAGAGAAGCTCGCAAAGGAGCATAATGCAATTGGCACACTCACCGATCAGTAGCTGCAGGTCCTGTGGCAGGATAGCCCTGACGTATGAGAAACAGGCAGAGGTGGCCAGGTAGCTCCCTGCAAATAGGCTCCTCTCAGATCCGAGTGGGTGCTGGAACTCTCTGGATCCTGCCCTTTCCAGCCTGGCCAACTCAGGCAGGGCAAAGCAGTTTAGTTTCACTTTCCGTTCTGTCCCTGTGTAGTAGCTGAGCAACTCTAGCCCTCCCACATAACCTGCAGAATCGTTTGTGACCACAGGGTGGCAGCAGACCTGTAGTCCAATGCAATCCCCTTGGTTCCTGACGAACCAGGCCCCCTCCCTGAAAAACGGGGGGCTGCAGGGGGGTCTGACCCCCGCAGTGATTCCTTCCAGGCTGCAAGGCATGTGTGTGCCAAGTTTTGTGGCGATTGAGCAAGGCATGGCCGAGCCTATGCATAACATACATACACACATACACACTTACACACACAGCCACATACACACACAGCCGCATACCCACGTCCGTTTTTATATATATAGATAACCTCCATGTTAACAACAAAGAATCTGTGAACACAGTGCCATATGAATATCATTTTTTCTTCTTCTGCCATTTTAGTACCTGAAATATTCCTTGGTCCATATTTTGAAGTTTTTTCCTTGGTATTTTAAGCCAGATCGCTAAAACTTGCATTGCAGTTTGCCTTAAATAATGTAGTTGTATCAACAACACTTCCTGCCAGTTCGAAAGCAAGTAAAAATGCAACTAGATAAATAGTATGGTACCCACTTGGAAGGAAATGCCTTGGTGTATAGTTATGCCGGCCACATGACCACAGAAGCTTGTCCTTGGACAAACACTGGCTCTTTGGCTTAGAAACAGAGATGAGCACTACCCCCTACAGTCGGTCATGACTAGACCGTTTAGAAACCTTTACCTTTAACAACAACACTGGTATCTCTTAACAAGCTGTATTTGCAATAGTGCTCTACTGTCACAAATTCACTGCTTCAGTAACTGCTTAAAGAGTTTCTACTCCTGTGGAGAGTTGGGTTCCAAATCAGACTTGGCTATTGTTTGAAGATCCAGAGTTTTGAACAGTCCAAGAAAATCAAGATTAGTGAGAATGGTGGTCTTGTAGAAATTGGTTTATTTCAAAAAGTAGATCCTGTTTTCTTTCAGAAAAATCCAAAACAATTAGTAGAATAGTACAGAACAATCAAACTTGCACACAACAGGCACAGTAAGCCAATATTCCCCTTAAGGGGCCTGTGCCTCTGTGCAGACACCTCCAGTTGCTGCACTGTGGTTTTTCTAGGTGCCTGACAATGACATTGCACGTCATTACAAGACTTCCAGGAACACCAAGCCCTGAGCAACATGGAGCTCAGCTTTGCTTCGAGCTGTGTGGCTGTTTAATATAAAGGGAACAGTAGTAACTGTAACAACAGAATGTAATAGCAGCAGAAAGAAAAATCACCAGCAGAGAAACCAATATAAAAATAATCACCTGAAAAACTTAGCAGAACACTAGAGAGAGCCTGTCAACCTTCCCTGAAAATCAACTTCAAAACCCACATTTTTACATGATGGCAGACTGCTAAACAAATGTCCTTGAGAGAGACAGTCCATATTGTGTGTGCCTCTGTTGTTAAGGTTGCTTCTTGGTAAAATAATAAAAATGATCACAAGTGCAAAATGGCCGTATGGGCCACTTGTTCTGTCTCTGTGTGGCAGGTGTGGCAGATAGTTAAGATTTGTATAATTGTAGCAACAGGATACAATGGGGATGAGTGATCAGTCCTTTGATACAGATGCTGCAAAGAACACCTGGACAGGCATAGAAAGGTTGATTGGCCTGCTATGACATAGTCTTACCTCCACTTTTTCCTACATCTTTTGTGCTACATTGTTAGCAGTTTCTTTGCTTAGTAGACTGGAGGCAAATCTAACCTAGGCACAAAAATTCTTAATTTGGGCTTCATTTGTGAAAAGTGGCAGTAGCTATTATTGAGCTCTGCGTTGGCAGAATGTGGAAGTCACGTGGCCCCTCTTCCTAAATACATTCTTACTAGATGTGGGGAGAGTTCCCCACAGTTGGTTTTCAAAATACGTAGCTAATGTGAGACTTGCTCACAACTTTTGTGTTGCTTAGGGGTTTATTTTCCGAACTCCTTGTGGATAAATGCTTTTCTTTTCTCCCTCCAGAGAGGATTATTAGTAATTGTAACCCTCAGTAGAATGTTTGGCTGGTTGCAAATCACATTTGGGTGGAAAGAGTCAGAATGGAACAAGACACTTTGCTTAATTATTTTATAGTTGTAATGCATCAGGGAGACAGTAATGGCTCTGGAAAAAAAAAGATTTGTGTTACACCTGCATTTCTTCATGATCACTTCCTTATTAAAGAGGCTAATGACTGTCTCTAAGGGCATGAAAACAAAGGTTGGGAGGTTTGCCGCCTGTTGTGGCATGTAATTTTTTTCTTTTTAGCTGTAGCCGTTTTCAACCAAGCCAAGACTGCTACCTTGTATTAATTAGATGTGTGGTAATAATTGGGTTCCACTGATGTCAAATGGAAGAAAAGTTGTATTGTTCAAGAGCAAATTTGTGCCCACTATTTTTTTTAAGTATATATAATGTATGTCTGGATGTGCTCATACAGGGCTGGAGAATCGCCATACATTTCTAAAGTGCTCACCACACTGAGAACATTGAAGAAAATGGAAGCATCCACAAAGGTTTTTGTGTACTCACTAGACCAGTGGTCTTCAAAAGTCCTACTTGGATGTTGAAGCAACTGTGTTTGTGGGGGTGGGGACTGGGGGGTGGGGGGTTGCCCTGATTGCAGCACCACTGGGATCATGGGGAATGACAACGTACCTGGGGGCTTTGTGAAGCCTTCCAGAGGGTCCTGGAGGCTCCCAGCCCCCTGTACAACCCTTCTTTTGCTGCAGTGAACTCTGTTTTGTTGCTGGAGCTCACTTCTAGTTTGTGATTGCAGTCTCAGGTATGTAGTTATGCCCCTGGGTCCCCATGGCGCCGTGATAGCTGCAGCACCATTGGGGCACCCATTCTTGGGCTGCTCACCTTAAAGGGGAATGGCCCTTTTTATCTTTCAGTGGTGGGTCGTGACCCACCACACAGAGAGCGAGCGAGCGAGCATGGAACAGGGAAAACTTAAAACAAAGAGAGGTAGTGAAAGAAAGGTAAGGCGGCTATTCCATTCAGAGTACCCCAACAACCCCCCACAGCTTAACACAGTGGTTCTTTGACGTGGCTCCCTTGACCCACTAGGCCATTGGTTACGGCCTTCCATTAAGACTACAATCCTATACCTTGTATAGGGTGGTGGTTTTTTGTGAGACTTCCATGGCTTCCTGGGGAGCCACAGCTCACAGTTTGGGAACCACTGGTTTAATAGTATGATCCCAGACATGGTACTGTGAAGTACACCACTGAGTTCTGAGGGACTTGTTGCAGATGCAGGATACACGGGAGGTCTCTGACTTAAATCTGTATAAACTTGTCTTTATATAAGGTCTGTGTCAGTTATAAAGTTGCTTGGTCATCATAGCACATGCAACTACTTAACAACTGAGTGATATCAGCCTGGCGTAGTATTCTGCCTCCTCCATACCTCTGCAAGAGGAGTCACCCATCCTCCACTGGGAATGCCATATTGCTGATTGGAATGCAGTGATCTTGCTCTTTTCTTTGTGCCAGCTCTGTAAACAAAGGAAAAAATATGGAGTGCACTTTCATTGAAAGAGCCTGCCTGAAGAAAGGGGCAGGTAAGCCTGCTCACTCAGTCCATGGGAGACTCGAGGGAAGCAATGCGTGTTGGCTGTTCCCCTCCTGTTCTATTATCCTTCTAAGGATGATGAGGATTCCAAGTTGTGTAAAAATTGACACATGTAAGGTTTTCTGAAATGGAACACTTAGGGACCAACTGTACTGATAGCAGATTCAAATAGTTGAGGGCCTGTTGGATTGCTGGTAAAAAGGGGCCATCCAAAGATATGGTGGTAGTTTGTATATACTTGGACTGCCTAGGTATGCAGAAACATGCAAATTTTTAGTTTAGAGGAAAAAGTAACGAGTAAAGCTACCAAAAATGGCCTGATGAAGACTGTGTGCGCTTAGTGGTTTGTAGGAACGTTGAGGTAGAAGTTGAGGGAGGGAGGAAAAGAACCAACTACAGAATATGAGTTTGAGGGGATGGAATTGGCTGCCTGAGCCTTTAACAATTAGAGGTGAATGTTGGGGAGATGCAACTTTTGGTTGCAGGTCCCGCATGTTTCAAATTCTTATTGTGGTTTATCACCCATTTTATCAGGGTGGGTAACCACATTTGTGTTCCTTAAGCTATCTCAGCCAAACCCATTGCCCTAGAGCTAAAAATGTAGCTGCTATTACAGCTATTAAAAACACATAATTAAAATTACTGCCAGAAGGGACTTTCAATTTTATCCCTTTCTGTTAAATGTTTTCCCAAATCCAACTTCCTTAAGATTCTCTGACTCCAGTGAACCTGAAGAACGGAATTCAGAACTGAGGACAATTAGGAATGCCTTTTCTTATGCTGTTGTCTAGTAGCGTACATTTTGTGCCCAAATGATATACTTGAAAGATATTCTGAGTCTAAGAGTCTGTTATGGACCACTGTAAAAAATACGTAGGGCCTGAACCTGCTTTAGACAAAAGC
Source organism: Lerista edwardsae (assembly GCA_029204185.1). NCBI lineage: Eukaryota > Metazoa > Chordata > Lepidosauria > Squamata > Scincidae > Lerista > Lerista edwardsae. The sequence goes on from JAJKFI010000119.1 coordinate 1,262,165, forward strand.
AGTGCTTTGTATTGTGGCGAATGATGCAGGGATTCCTGGTTTAGTATGTTCTCCTTGGCCTGATAGTGTACTTTAGCTCTCCTTTGTTCAAGTGCTGCATAGATGTGCAAAGAAAGCATATACCAGAGTCTTTGACTGAACCAGTGAATGTGAGCAGCTGAAGAAAGGGGCTTTCTAAGTATTGCATAAATGGGATACAGTACAAGTGAAATGCTTTCTAGCACTTTAGTACTGGGAATCCTGGATGCCTTTAATGCGGTATGGTGTAATTCGGCATCCTGCTTCGTTCAGCTTTTGCACTTTCTGTTTGCATGGAAATAGCACAACTGTCTTGGGGAGGGGGAAGGTGCCATTTCATTGCTATTTTGTTTGCTGTATCCACAGCAACCATCTTGGATGCAGGAGAGTACTGTAAGAGTCACTAAATGTTGTGTGACTTAACTTGGAAGTACAAAAATGTTATGAATACAAGAAGGCCTGTTTTCACACCTGTGCACATATTTTTGTGCCCAGTTTTAGGTGTCTGGACTGTGATAGAAACATTCCCCTATTTTCAAGTGTAGCCAGTGGCTGTTTTCTGTCTGCTTTTCCAAAAGTGTTTTCAAATTGCAAATAGGAAAAGGCACCCTGGAAACACGGTTTGTATATAAATATGTATCTTTCAATCTATATCCTGCATCATAGTCCCAAGGCAGCTTACACCCCCCCCCACACACACACGATTTGTAAGTCATTTTGAAAATGTATTCAGCTGAAAAATGATGTGTGTATATCAATCTATAGCAGATTCTTTTTTCTTTCTCTCATATAAATCAGTGGTTCACTACCCCCTATACAGCCCCGGAGAGCCGTATATAGTGTTGGCACGCACTTCTAGATTTTGCTACCAATACCACACATGGGTAAGTAAAACAAAAAACAAAAAAAAACCCAAACCATTGGTGCTGGTGTTCTCCAAAAAGTGAAATGGGCAACAGATAATAATAATTATTTATTATTATTTATTTGATTTTTATCCCGCCTTTTCGCCCAGAGGCGCTCAAGGCGGCATTACAGTATAAAAAAGATAAAATATAAAATTAACATTACCAAGCAGTTAAAAACAATGTTAAAAAAATGATACAAACAACAAAATTAAAACAGATACAATTTAAAACAACACGCCCAGTGAATCATATATAAAAATGAACAAACCAGCCAGCCAGCCAGCCTGTCAACAGTTAAAAGCTTTTTGGAATAAAAAGGTCTTCAGCCCCCGCCGAAATGTAAACAAAGAGGGAGCAGTTCTCAATTCTAAGGGGAGGGTGTTCCAGAGTTGGGGGGCCACCACCGAGAAGGCCCTCTTCCTGGCCGCCGCCCCTCTCACTTCTCCTGGTGGCGGCACAGTCAGAAGGGCCCCCCCAGATGATCTAAGAGTACGGGTTGGATTATATGGAAGGAGGCGGTTCCTCAAATACCCTGGACCCGAGCCGTAAAGGGCTTTAAAAGTCAAAACTAGCACCTTGAATTGGGCCCGGAACAGAACCGGCAGCCAGTGCAGTCGCCGAAGCAGCGGCTCGACAGAGTCAAACCGACGTGCCCCAGCAACCACCCGAGCCGCCGCGTTCTGTACTAGTTGTAATTTCCGGACCGTCTTCAAAGGCAGCCCCACGTAGAGCGCATTGCAATAATCTAACCTAGATGTCACTAGGGCGTGGGTCACTGTGGCCAGGTCCGCACAGCTCAGGTACGGCCGCAGCTGGCGAATCAGCCGAAGCTGAGCAAAGGCTCCCCTGGCCACCGCTGCCACCTGGGAGTCCAGGTGTAGCTGTGAATCCAGGAGAACCCCCAAGCTGCGAACCTGCTCCTTCAGAGGAAGTGCAACCCCATTCAGAGCAGGACGATAGTCCAATACCCGAGCTGTGGATTTCCGAACCAAAAGCACCTCTGTCTTATCCGGATTTAATTTCAGCTTGTTCGCCCACATCCAGCCCCCAACCGCCTCCAGACAGCGATCCAGGACCTCAACCGCCTCCTCAGAATCGGGGGGAAAGGAGAGATAAAGTTGGGTGTCATCAGCATATTGATGACACCCCACTCCAAACCCCCGGATGACCTCTCCCAGCGATTTCATGTAGATGTTAAACAGCATGTAGATGTTAAACAGCATAAAAGTTACTTAAGGGATCAAAAAGTATTGAGGTGCTTGTTGTGGAGGTGCTTAATAAACAAACATAAGGCTTGGAAAATGCCTTATCTGCTTCCCACCTTGGAGGGCCACTGCCAATCAGATTAGACAGTACTGGGCTAAATGGATCAATTATGTGAGTTGCTATGAGGCAACCTTATACATTTACATGCTCAGCTTTGTGGTTCATAAATGTAACTGTTGTCTGTACATGGAGAACTTGATGTAATCCAGAGGATGGGCAGGAAAGCAGTGTAACTGCTATGTATCTCACTCCCTGAGTGTCAAACCAGTGGTTTTTTTCCTTATACCTCTTCTGAAAAGTTGGGTACACTGAGTTATTTATAATCCAGGTGGAGAAGCTCTTGTTGCTAAGTTGACAAAGGAGGTACTTCCTAGCAAGGATTGTTTGATGTTGATGCTTTCTTTCAACCAAAATATGAATGAAACTAAATCATGCTTAACCTACAGTGCTTCTATAAACAAAAAAAGAAAACAAAAACCACAAGTGGCATCTAAATATTTGCTGGCTGCTGGATGGTTCTTTTGTTTGAAACCTGCACGGCCAAAAACATAACCTTGACAGTCGCTCAGAGTGGAAGTATTCTTTCCCAAAGGTGTTGTTTATTCTAAGGTTGATTGCTAAACATAAATGATTGGACTTTTGTTGAAGTGTGTCTGTGTGTATGTAAAACTTAAGTAATGAATTTGAAAAGCACTGGAGATTTAATGTTTCAGCAGAGACAGGGGCTTTTCATAGGTCTATGTTCTTGCTTTGTACAAAAAGACATTTGTTTATTGGTAGCTGCATAAAGCACAGAGCCTGGTGTGTGCCAGCTGAATATTAACTTTTATTTAATAGGTGTTTATTCCTTTGTACTATTGGCCATTGATTTAAATTCCCATAAGCCACTCCTATACCTACAAATATTAGCACAGTAGGCTTTATGCCTTATGCATACACATAAAATAAACCTGTATATACTGTGAACTTGACAGCAAATCAGCGTACTTGTGTCAGGCAGCCAGTCATAGTATTTTCAACGCATACCCCCTCCTGGGGCCAAATTGCTATTTCTTCTCAAAACATTGTCATTTGTTTATTAAGAGCGCAATCCTAAATCATAGATAAGCTGGTTAGACTCCTGTGCTGGCTCCCAAGTGTCACAAACACCCTTTACAGCACATTCTCAGCTACTTGTGAGTCAGCTAGGCCAGCACAATGATGAATGCTGGCCTCCCAGTGTCAGATCCAGTGCCAGAGAGGGTGAATTTCCCAGGCAGGCCAGTGAGGGTGGATGGTGGCGGGAAAGCAGAATGGAGGGTTTTTTTTTGTGTAGGGGGAGAGCAGACAGGGCTGTGGATTGGTCCAGGGATGGGGGTTAGGATCAATAAGAGGACTTTACAGTCTCATTAGACAGTGTAAAGTAGCCCACTTGTTCATATTAAATGAGCAAGAGTTTTACAATAACACAAACCTAGGCCGAAGATTCATCTAACACCAATCAGCTACGCATGGTCCTAGGAAACTCAGGGTGCAATCCTAAACTGAGTTAGGCTGGCATAAACTAAGCCAGCAAAGTTTGGCTGGCACAAGGGCCACCATAAAGTATGTTGGGACCACTCTCGGAGTTAGAGAGGCCAGCACACAAGACGTGAGCCATCCTCCCTGACTCCGAGAGTTGTCTAAACACGCTTTATGATGGCCCTTGTGCTAGCCAAACTTTGCAGGCTTGGCTTATGATGGCCTAACTCTAGTTTAGGATTGCACTCTCAGGCATGATGGAGATGACCCAGTGTCTTCTACTTAAAGATGCATTTTTTCTGACCATTTTCAAAACATGAAGAAAGCAAATCAGAATGGGGACCTTGAAGTGATAGCGTCAAGAGTTTTATTATTACTTGCTGTATTACTTGCCCTTCAGTTCCCTCTCGAAATTCATCGCTTGTAGTAGCCCAGTTGGTAGGTGGAAAGGGCTATATGTACTTAATGCCATTCTTTCCCTGCTTTCCTCCTTTTTCCCTTTTCCCAAATGCTGTAATCAGACTAGAATCTAGATAATTAGGCAAGTGCATTTCTACAACCTGCAGAATTTAAGAACTTTCAAAGTAACTTGGGATATTTCGATCAGAGAGGTGATGAATAAGAATGAACGTAAGAATGGGGTGAACTGGTATGCCAAAGTAAGGGGGAGAAATATGAGTGATTCTTTTACGTTATGCAGGTATAATGTTATAAGTTCTGGTTCATGCAAATCCATTTCAATACATTTTTCTCGGATCTGTCAGAAACCATGGTTTAGGTATTCAGATGTAATACTTAACAATGCTTGTAGATGTGGTTGTTTAGTAGCAATTATGCAAGCTAGTAACTTGTACAAATTGTGAGTTGTCTGCCCTTAAATTTATATAGTTTTTAACCTCCTTTCCTTGTAATATTGTCCTGTCTTCCTGCGTTTCATGGAATAACCAAGGAGAATTTTAATCTCAGAAAGCAACAGTATACTTTGAAGCCAGCAGTGCTGCATTGCCAGCTGCATAATTGCTTGTAATAAATTAGTGTACCATTTATTTCACTTAATCCTGAAAACCAGCAGTAATTTTATCTTTAGGCATATTAACAATTATCCAAACATGATAAAACTTGAAAGTCATTTTGGTTTTGTATGTTTTTTTTAAACTCCCCACCACCACCTAATAGCTGCATCTGTCAGCACCAGAGTGACATAAATTATCATTTAAAAGCAGAATTATGATAAGAGTTTATTTGCAATTTTTTAGTAATCTCTCATTCATGATGCTGAATGGGACTTGGGCTGCCTGAAGCAGGGAAAGGGTTATTGCTTCCCCTAGTGGGAAGAATTTTATATTATCTAGAGCAGCAATGTTCAACCGCTGTGCCGTGACACTTTGGTGTGCCACAAATGGTCTACAGGTGTGCCATGGTGGGTTGGGGGAGGGTCATTTATTAGTAGGGCTTTTGGTGGATCTTCCCCTATCTTTAAAAAGGCATCCCCAGTATCCATGGTTTCAGGTATCCACAGGATGGGGTGGGGTGTCCAGAACAGAACCCCAGCGGATACCGATGCATGCCTATACTTTACTTCTCCGCTCTTCTATTGTTGATTACCATTTTCAATTTTAAGCAACCAGTATCTTCTGGGCACAAAATCATCTAAAAATTTCATCGTCGTGCCTAATATTTTAGCCAACAAGATTCTTCCAGGGAAGGTTTGCTCCTGGAGCCAAAGCAAAATTCTCCAACTCTGGATTAACATACTACATTATGATTTTTCTTGGTTACATCTGGGAGAGTTTCTACTTGTTCCAGCAACAAAAAGATAAGATCTAACAGGAAATTCCTATCTATTATTGTATTGTTGATATATGTTGTATACAGGCTGGAATTAGTTTTAAAACAGATTGAAAGCATCCATAGTAGCTGCATCCAGAAATAGTCATGTATTGGAAACTATTACAATGTCAGCAAGACATATCTGTTTTGATTGAAAAGGTGTTAGGTACAATTATACAATAGTGAAAAGAAAAATGTTGCTATTACATCAAAAGAAAAGAAAGGTCCGTCACAGCAGATATTGGAAATTTGAATGCTAAGGACTCCCCTCCCCAGTGTTTTATTTGGCGGAATCTCTTGCTGGCCAAAATATTAGGCACCATGATGAAATGTTTAGATGATTTTGTACCCAGAACTTGCTGAGCCCTGACTACTGACTATTATGTCATAATGAAGTCATTTCCACAGTGTCTCTTCAGATGTTAGGAAAGAGTCAAAATCTAATGACATTATTGATTTTATCACTATTCTAGAAAATTCAGGTGTTACTTGCTGGAGCATGGATATACTAGTGCAGTGGAAGGAGCTTCTAGACATTTTGTTACTTGGGTTGTGGCCGCCACTACTGTTGGCATTCGTTTGTATGATGACTTTGAACTAATTTCCCTCCACAAGTGGCAGAGGTTAAATAAACACAGAAGACCATATTTTCAACCATGTGTATGAGACACTAAAGTATTTTCACCGTAACATTCCTCTATTCTCTTTCTTTGTATTGACATTCCAAGTACACTAGTTTAGTTTCTTGTTGTCCTTCCAGCTGGCTTACGCTCAGTTTGCAAAATAACAGAAAGCTGTGATATTATAATTGCTGGTTGAGTGATAATGTCACCATTTTCAGTGCATGATCCATTACATTAAGAATCAATTCACAACTGCAAGTGGTGCTTGAGGGTATGGATTTAGTTTGGCAACTATTCTCAAATTGCCCATTAAAATGTTGGTGTGCTCTCTCATTTTCTGCCAATTATTCGCAGCTGCTACATCTTCATTCTTATCTTCTCTGTAGACTTGCCTCACCTTGTCACCAACATACTTGTCGTATGTCAATAGCTATGCACTTTCTGAAATTTTCACTGTTTGTGGAAAGTTTGGAATTCTTTCATGCAAGTAGAGGTACCCTCTACGAGTCTTCACAGTTGCTCCCTAGCAGTTGTGAATCCTTTGTTTGAATACTGGGAGTGTGTCATCAGTGGTGGCTGGACTTGGTAGGGCCAATGTCTTTTGCTCATAGCATTCATCACTGCAACAGTTGTAGTGGTTTGTGTGTATAAGTCACATCTACAGTATTCTTAATGTGTATGTACACCTTTGGAGATAACCACTAAATGCCAAGCAAAAGCCGTTCATTGAGACTTCTCTCTGTCATATATTTTTCAGAAGCATTAATTTGCCACTCTCACAAATGACAACTGACACTTCTTGCATTATCATACTAATAATATTCTCCAGTGTTCAACTCATTGATAATATTAAGTTTGTTTGTGTTGCTTCGCATATCCTTAGATATGGAGATTATCTCTTGTAGCCTTTATTCATGCCCGATATGAGCAGCATATACCAGTGCTTCTCAAACTCTGGATCCAGGACCCACCACTAGGTCATGAGCCAATTTTTTGTGGTTCACAAAACTGACAAGGCTATATGCATCAAGAGTTAAACAAGCAGCTATGGGGGAGCACTGCTACCCAATCAAAGCCACACCCCTTGGCATTTATAAATTGGGCAGCAGCCTCTAGGGCTTCTAAAAAGCAATGGCGGCCTTACCTTCGGGCCTCTGGGCCCAGAAGTTGGCGATCTCCAGAAATGGCACAAATTCCCTTTATGGTGCGTTTGCAAAATTCAGAGGATCCCTTGTGCCAGCCTTTTGGCACATTTGGATTGTGCTGTCAGTGAAGTGAAAGATAAATACATGTCGAAGTCCACTTAATGGGAATTCAACTCTTAACTGTATCTGCGGAAGGGCATGATCAAATAATGAAAGGGGTAGATGCCTTTTATATAGCACATATGGCTGATTTGTGTTCGTTGTACTGTATTCCTTAGTGATGAATTGGGGGCGGTGGCGGTTATGAGAGTACCAGAAGATAATTAAAGAATGTGCTTTGCCTTGTTCTTGGTTCTAGACACCCAGTGCCAGATTTAGACTTGGTGAGGCTAAAGTTTATATAAAGTTATATAAAGTTTGGAGGCCCCTTGTTAAAAAAAATTACACCAGAATTTGCTGCACACGCTGTTTTTAAAAGGTCCTTCAGCGCACACAAAATTTTTATATTCCCTCCACTTCCAATTCTGAAATTTTATTGAGGCCCCTATGGATTGTGAAGCTCTAAACTGTAGCTTATTTAGCTTACACTTAAATCTGACCCAGTAAGCAAGGGCATTGGCTATGTAGATAGTTATGCCACGGGTCTCAGACATAATGCCCAGAGGCCGGATATGGCCCATGGAAGCTCTTTATCCTGCCCATGTGATAAGTAGGTTTACCCAGCACTGCCCTTTCAGCAGCGTCACTTTGCTGAGGCTCTGGGAGGAAGAGATGGAATGAGGTCTCCAAAGGCCAGGAACACTACAGAGGGAAAGAGGCAGACCATGAGGGATGCAAGGGGGAGATGCTGCTGGGGTTCCCGGAGAGCCTAGTGCAGACCGCCCTTTCAGCAGTGTCCCATCTAGCAAAGTGTCACTTTTCAGAGCACCTGAACTATGAAGTGATGGCTCCGCAGAAGTGGCATGGCTGAAATAGTGGCCTATGTGATGATTGGGCCCCAGCAGAATAATTGGACACTCTCATATTTAGAAAATATGATCAAGATTATGATCTGCATAATTTATCTTCTGTCATTTGTAAATAATGAGTTCCTATGTGAGAATATATTTCTGGCCATCATCTTCTTATTGACATCACTTCCTGCTTAAATATGTCACTTCCAGCCCTAAGCAGATGCCATGAATGCAATTGGCCCACTCTGTGGAAGGGATTTGACACCTTGGTTCTTTATCTTTATACCAATTCTTTGTGATGCTATGTTTAAAATACTATTTTCCCATCTCAGTTTCTTAGTAAACTGAATATTTAGTATTTATTAGTAAACATAGAAGGTGAATTATTTGGAGTACATTGGGGTAGGAACAGGGAAAGAAAATTGGCAATAGTTTAATTTGCTTCAACAAGGTTTACCCTATAAATGTGTGTTGAATGTGAAAATTCTGGGAAATGACTTATCTCCAGAATCAAATACCTCTTCCTCCTTGGAGGTGGCTGGCATACACTACACTGTGCCTCAATTCCTATTTCTAAAATCCTGTTAAATTGTAACACAGGAAGGGTTAAGATGCATATCTGCTCTTTTTCTTCCTCAACCCCCCCCAATAAAAAAAAGAGGTACTGTTCTGCTGCCACCTTGACCTACCTACATTCATTCTCCTTGTAAATGCACATCTTAACACTCCTCCTGTTTGTTTTAACAGAATATTAGACACTGGAATAAGATGCCAGAGCTTTCTCATTTTGCCTACACAGAGTATGATTTGAAGAATGTGTTCCTATAAGATCTACCAGTGATGCCCTTATTTACATGCAGTGGGATCTTTTATCTGTAGCTAAATTTCTGTTCAGCTCAAGCAAAGGGTTTTTAACCTGAAAAGGAAAGCTCTTGTGTTTTCTCATAGTATTCATCCACTCTGTGTTTGTTTTTTGCATGCTTTCTTGGCTGGATTACAACAGAGAAGAAGAAAATGAGGTGAGTGCAACTTAGCAGAACTATTTAATTTTGCTTCATCTCCTGTTACTTTAGAAGAAGGTGAAGAGAGCCTGAAAATCACACATGTTTTGAGAGCCACCAGAACAGTTGAAAACTAAGTCTGTTTGCCCTGAGGTGCTTGGGCAGGAATTTACTTAGTACAGCTTCTTTCCCATGTTGAGATTTGACCCTGCAGCAGGACCTCCTGAACTAGGGACTTGGATGCAGTGGGAGTGTCAAGTAGAGAGACTCAGCATGTGTGCTGCCATCCACCTGTTGTCCAAAGAGGGAACTGCAGAGATATTGATCAAACTGGCAAGAGAGTCTTTAACAGTAAGGCCAGAGAGGATCAGGTGATATTCCCTGAGATTTATAAAGCTTCCAGGTTAGGCTTGCTTGTTGCTTGAAGCAATTGGCTGGTTATACTTCCATAATTTTTTTCCCTTTCCACTTTCTGCCCTGTTGAAACCCCCACTCCTGCCTCCCTTTACCTCTGTTGCTATATTTTGAGTGTAGTTTGTTCAAAACATGATTTCACCTACTTGTTTCTTGTGTTGTAGGGCAAGGCTGAAAGTGCACAGAAACCCGGTTTTGTCAAAGGGCCAGTATTTAAAGGAGTAGCATCTAGCCGTTTCTTGCCCAAAGGCACCCGAACAAAAGTTAACCTTGAGGAACAAGGCAGACAAAAGGTGTCTTTCAGCTTCAGTCTGACCAAGAAAACCTTGCAGAACAGATTTCTGTCAGCCCTTGGAAATGACAAGCAAAATGAGGCTCCAAGTTCCCCAGCTCTACCCCTTCCAACTGACCTTGCCTCTAAAATAAAAATGGATCTTGGGGATTCTTCTGGCATTCTGGAAGAATTTTCACCACCAAAACCTAAGGTGGAATTAGGCAAGATCCACTTCAAGAAACATTTGCTGAATGTTACAACAAAGCCTTCTCCAGCTGTTGCATTGCTGCAACCAGCACCAGTTGTAACGCCAACTACTATTGAAGAACTCATGGAATTGCCATCATCGCCATTACCCCATTCGCCGCCGCCACCACCACCACCCCCGCCTCCTCCTCCTCCTCCACAAATGCTACCAGCACCAACCCCAGCAAGTCCAACAACCTTGCTGCACATTACCGTTCCAGCCCCATCCGCTCCTCTATTGCCGTCACCTACAGAAACTATAGTCCGAATGACAAAGGAGCCCTTAATTAAAGCTCCACAGGAAGCTTTAGAACTGAATACTAAACAAAATTTTATGTTGGATAATGCTGAAGAACATCTAGTTCAAGCTGATTCCAAGGAAGCAGAACTAGTCCCAACCAACAGAGATTCCCATATTGGGAAGGAGGAGGAAGTTTCAGATGGCTCAAAGTGTACTTCTCTAAGCTCTAAGAAGCAGAGTTCCAAGAAGAAGTTCTCTCAGTCTGAAGGTATGATGGCAGGTTCTGAATCCGATGAAGATTCTGTGAGGACTTCTTCAAGTCAAAGATCCCATGAAATTAAAGTAAGCAGCTCAGAGAAGGAAAGAGATTCACGCAAGAGTGCGACTTCTCTTAAAACTGAGGAGCAGGTGAAATCCTCATCATGGTCTCGATCTGATAGAGATGAAAAATATTCCAGTTACTCTAGATCTGAGAGAGACTCAAGGTACTCTTCCTCCCGTTCCAGATCTGACAGAGAGAGGAGGCGGAGTAGATCCCGTTCTCGCTCAAGATCAGAGAGAGGTTCTAGAACCAGTTCTTCCTATTCTAGATCTGAACGGTCACATTACTATGACTCTGATCGGAGGTACCGAAGGAGCTCACCATACAGAGAAAAGACACGATATTCCCGTTCATATGTGGATAGTAGGACAAGAGAGAGTTCTGATTCAGAAGAAGAGTATCGGAGGGCATACTTCAGATCTACAGACTCGAGACGTACGTCTTCTCATTCTTCTTCTTACAGAGAGTCAAGGACTTCTTCCTATTCCAAATCTGAACGAGATATCAAGATAGAATCCTCTTATACTGACTTGGAAAGAAAAGGAAAATCTGCAAAATCAGACAGAGACTCAAAAAGGACTTCAGAAAGTGATTTATCAAGAAGGTGCTCTCCAGTCAATGAAGCTGGTCATCGGAGGGGGACATCCCATTCTAAAGCAGACAGCAGTGTGAATTCTTCCCGTCATAAGTCCACCTCTTCAAAGACATCTGCTCCAAAGTCAGATAAATTCAAAAGTTCTTTCTGTTGTACAGAACCTGAGGAAATCAGAGAGCAGTCTAATTGTATAGACTCGGAGGCGCCTTGTGTACAAAGCTGTGAAACACAAACTGCTATCACACAGAAACCAGAAACAGAAAGAACTGTTTCTCCGTTAAGTCCGTTAAACGATTCACCTACTTTCAAAAAGCTAGATGAGTGGAAGGAGGCCTCTCCTATTTCTAAGTCAATTGAACTTGCAGGAATTGATAGCCATGACAGTATTAAGGAAGATGAATCTTTAGTCAAGGTAAAACACGACCACTTAAGAACTTTTTCTCCAACAGAGATGGATATAAATGGGTCCCCAGAATGTAGGCCCAGGGATACAGCGTTGTTCTGTTCCTCCAAAATAGAAGAAATTACAGTGTCTTCTGATGATAGTTTAGACAGAACTGAAGTACCAGTTCAAATCAAAAGTTCTGATTTGAATGAGTTGTCGTCAAATGGGTTTCAAGGTGTATATTACTCTAAAGGAGATGATCTAGATGACACTCCTGTCCTTTTGACTGAATCAAGCCATTTGCTTAAAGAAAAAGCAGATGCTTCAGTTCCTTCTGAATATGAATTTCTACCTTCCTGTATTGTGAATGTAAATCATTCTAAAATGTTAACAAAAAAAGTGGATGATCTAACAGATCCCTGTGATAAAACCAAAGATCCAGTCCCTTGCTTCCTTTCAGATGATACCACTCTTTCTTTGTATTATTCAGAAGTTGAAATTGAAGCTGAATCCTTGCATTCAAAAGCTACTCAAGATTCATTTATTGATTCTCCAGTAAAGGCACAAAACGAAACTTGCAAGTATGCCAGTGCAGAAAATGACAATTCGCCAAAATCTGTTTGTGAAAGTGAAAAATGCATTGCTAGAGGTTTCAGTTTATTGGAGCATAACACAGTCGGAGTTTCTTCTGTAGAAGAATATTGTATGGAAAATAAATTAGACAATCAGTATATTGCACAGCAACAACAAACTTCAGAAAATGTGGTGTCTCCAACTGAGACAACTTTGCAGAGGAAGAATGAAGAACTGGCTGAGTGTCCTGAAGTAGCATTTGAGCTAGATGCTCATGTTGATTCTGTTGTAGAAAAACCAAAATCGCCCTTTAAAAATGAGCATTCTTATTATTTAGAGATGCCAGTAGAAGTCCCAGAAAAAGAGGGTCCAGGTGAGGAGGAAGTTGCTGTTGCCCTTGATGAAGGAGCCATGTCTGACTCGAGACACCTCTGTCCTGAGGTCTCTGGAATGAAGGAGAAGGGAGATGACTCTTCAGTGGAATCCGTGTTTTCAGATACGCTGTCTCCATCTTGTGACATTGTTGTGACAGTAGAAGAAACCGAAACAGTAGCTGAAGCGACTGGATGTGACAGTAGCAGTAATACACCTGAACTCACTCCCCTGCACAATGAAGATTATTCTGACTCAGCTGAAAGTGCAAGTGAACCAGGTAGTGATGTGAGTGATACAGAGGCGTCTGATTCAGATTCAGATGATAGCAGTGTTCCAAGGAACCGCCTGCAGTCGGTTGTGGTTGTTCCAAAGAATTCTTCAATAGCTATGGAAGAGAGCAGTTTTTGTCCCTCTCGGAATAGCCAAAGTAGCAGGCGGTACTTGGAGCATTGGGAAGATAGCAGGCCAGAGTCCAGCAAGCCATTCTATGAAGGAATGCCGGATGACCTGGACTCTAGTAATGGTCTGTACAATGAAAGCAAGTGTTTACCACCTAGAGAGATGTTGGGGAGCCTAGCAACATCCACTGAGCTCAGTACAACAGAGGCTGAAGGCTTTCAGCCTGGTGCTTCTCAGCCTCAGAGTGACGGGGTGGACAGTACAAGTCAGTCAGAGCTAACATCAGATTCCGTTAGCAGATCAAATCCAAATGAAAGAGCAATGTTAAATGAACCAATACCTATAGCTCGGTCAGTTGACAGGCCACAAGAAATGGAATTGCACTACCAGAACTTTGAAATGACTGACAGTGCATCTAGGCAGCAGACCAGTATTTCTAAGCCAGACAGCAGGCAGGGGAAGTCTGGCTTCAGTGATCTCTCTGACACAGGAGACTTCTCCAGAGAAGATGGCTTTCATTCAACAGAGGACCTAGGTAGCTTGGGATGGGACTTCTCCCAGCCAGAAAAGCCAAGCAGCACATACCAGCAGCCTGATAGTAGCTATGGCGTTTTCTCAGGTTATGTTTACCCACCAGGTTCAGGGCCATATGTTGGATCTCACAGCTACTGGCATAACAGTGGTTATTGGGATCCAAGATTGAGCAGCAGGCCCCCTGAGATCAATTATGAGCGCATTCAAGGGCAGGTCCCTGATTCTCTAACAGAAGACCACGAGGAGTACGAAGAAGTTGACCGTTGGGTTGATGAAAGCCACCCCTACTTCTCCACCCAGTTGAGTAAGTTCCAAACACGTGACCCTAGAGAGAAGGGTTCAGTGCAGGCGCATGAGATCAGCAGTAATTCGTCTAAAGACCCTGCGACCCCAAGTGAGAGAAAAGAGCAGGTGAACAAGGTCTTGGATAAAAATGATATGAAGGAGCGAGGGCCATTGAAGAAAAGGAGGCAGGGTTTTGAGAGTGACTCGGAGAGCGATGGGGACTCCCGGGAAAGGAAGAAGGTCAAAATGGAAGGTGAGCTATTGCCAGCTGTGCCTCAGGACTCTTCATTGGTTCGTCCGCTGTGCCACATGGAGGACTTCCGGGATCCACATCGCTGGAAGGAGTTTTCCAAGCAAGGGAAAATGCCCTGTTACTTTGACCTAATTGAAGAAAATGTGTACTTAACAGAAAGGTAACTAGCATCAATTACTTTTAAGTGGCTTATATGGAAGCATGGGGACTGCGTGCCTTAAGTATGGCTGCAGTTACAAAATTAGTTCAAGAGTGGTGGTGGAGTTGGAGGAGAGGAAATCACTTCCATATGGATATTGGCTATTTTGTGTAGCCTCTTTCCTTGAGTTTAGTTAATTTTACACTTTATGTATAAGAATACCTAAATATGTGAGGTTAGGTGCTGACAACGTAATGACAATGTATAGCAGGAGTAAACAAAGGGCAATTTCACCTGCAAAGGTTACGTCTCTAAAAATCACAAGATAGTTTTTAAATGTTGAACTCCTATTTGTTGCTTAGTTTCTAAGCCTTTTCAGAAACATTTCATTACCACCAAAAAGAATTCTACGCAGACATAGACACACAACATTTCTATCCAGGTATACTGTGGCTCCATAATTTAAAGTTAATCATGACAAGCCTTAGATACCATTTTTTAAAAAAATAGATATATCTGGTTTCTGGCCATCTTGCTTGTTCTCTTTTCAGTTTTTGTTTGCTATTGTGATGCTGTCAATTCTAATGCTTATTCTGCTGGATGTTCTGCAGAAAGAAAAATAAAACCCACCGTGACATCAAGCGAATGCTGTGTGAATGTCCCACACTGTCCAAAGATGAGAGAGCTCAAGGAGAAGTGGCATGCGGAGAAGATTGTCTAAACCGTCTTCTCATGATAGAATGGTAAGGACAATCTCCTGTTCTCACCCACCTGCAGGCAAGTCATCCTGACACATAAGATAGAAAGCAGGTGGAGACTCGCATAATGGGATTGTCATAAAAAACATGTTAATGTAGAAAATCAGAAGTTGGGGAAACAGGCTCTAGCCTAGCGTTCCCACAACATGCCGGGGTGGGTGGGGGACCGGGTTATGGATGAGCATCATGTAAGCTCCATCAGTAGCGTTGCATTTTAGTGTGTGTGTGTGTGTGTGTGTTGGCCTGTAAGCCAGGGATGGGCAAGCCATAAGGGTGGGCAAGGATGGTGTCACTTTGTGTTCTACATGGAGCCTAGCGCACTGCTGACATCGAATCAGCATGACTTATTAGTGGATATTGGACACTTGATGACTACTAGTGGAAGATGACTACTAGTGCATATTGGACACTTGGATATAGACAGTCCGGCTTGAATTGGGAGAGGGGGTAAACTAGTTCAGCCTTTTTAAATTTGGGCCCCATCTGAAACTTTACTGTTACATCTTATCACATGTCTCTGCCCTCCTTTCTTCCACCCTCACAATTCTCTGCATCTTTCTTTCCCTTCTCTCCATAAAACGTTAAGCGAGAAGACAGTTCAATCTTGCCTTAGGATGAGGCGGGTTGTATAAAGAATCTTTATACCACAAAAATGGCACACAAGGTGCCATTACGCTCCGGCATAATGCAATGACCTTTGGCTTTGCAGATTTTGTTTCTCATTTCCTGTTTAATGTTGAAGTCATTGGGTGATTTTGAGCCATTCACTGTATCTTCACCTAATCTGTCCCGCTGCTTTATTGGGAAAACAGTTGCAGTGAGAATCATAAAATACTTTTGTGTGCTGAAAGTGGAGCAGTATAAATATTTAACGGGGCAGAAGAAGGTGCAAGAATATTCTTTTAAGCCTATTGTACAATTACATCATGCTCCTTAACTTCCAAAACAATCACCTGAGGGAATATACAATCTTTGAACAAGGCTGGGTGGAATGTACTGTACTTCTTTAGAGAAACACGCGTGTGGCAAAAGCCATGAATATCTGCATGGTTTCTGATGCATTAATTGCTGTATTGTTTTCCTTCATGCTTAGTTCCTCAAGGTGCCCAAATGGGGAGTACTGTTCCAACCGGCGGTTCCAAAGGAAACAGCATGCAGATGTTGAAGTCATCCTGACGGAGAAGAAAGGTTGGGGCTTGAGAGCGGCGAAAGATCTCCCCTCGTAAGCCTTCCCTGAGAGAACTTCAGCATTTTTCTCTCCAGCGCGCAGCAGTGAAAGCTTTGTTTTGGAGGGCTGTAGTGATTTTGCTGCTGGAGGTAGTGAAAAGGAAACAGACAGGTGGAGATTCCTCCAGTTCCTTGACATTATACTGGCAATAAGTGGCATGTGGGTCAGCACTAGTCCATGAACAAGTGAATGAAAAGCTTTGATCTGTTAGCTTTTTTGCAATGCAGGAGCTGTAGATGAACTAATAGAGTTTCCAGCAACATAGAAACCACCCTCATCTCCACTGTCTAACCCTTTGTAGGATGAGGTTACGAGTAGACCAGAGGTCAGTAGGATCAAAACAGAACTTTCACCTCAGGAGAAGTTGAGACAGCACAGGGGAATCAGGACTGTACCATAATTCTAGCAGCATTCTAGTAGCAATAACTTACCTGTTTGATTTCAGTCTTCCAGTCACTGTTCCTGGGTCTCACTGGCTCCTTGCTGACTGCAAAATGGAAGCAGAAAGCACTCGCAGGAGGTGAGGCAGAGGGCTGAAAGGAATGTAATACTATGCTCTTTGACCTGCATGATAAGCAGTGTGTTCTTTTCAGCCCTCTGCCACACTTCCTGTGAGTGCTTCCTGTTTCCATTTTGCAGTCAGCAAAGAAACAGTGAGACTCCTTAGTTGACAAGAAGGCTGCAATCACAAATAGGTAAGTCATTTGTGAGATTGAGTGTATGTGTGTGATGGACTTTTGAACCACTTTTTGTAGCAAAATCTGCAGTGTCTGCATTCACAGGGGAGGAGGGATTCCCCACAGATACAGGGGATGCCTGGATTGCACAGTTCGGATTTTTTATTGAACCTTTATTTCCTATATTTATAATTGAATGTATGGCCTTATACAGACAGGCCATTGGTCAATCAAACCTAGCACATCTATTTACACTGGCCTCAAGCAGCAATCTGCTTTTTGAGATATTTTTATTGTCAGGAGCTGAAACTGGGCCCTTCTGTGTGCAAAGCAGGTGCTCTATCGAACTGTAATAACTTGTTTGCCCCCCTTCATATCAAGTTGTATAAAAGGAAAGTCAGTGTGGTTCATTCTTAGTGGCTTTGGCTCAGTTATTGTTCTTTTTTAAAAATGGGTTTAGCTCTGGTTACTCATAAGAGTATGAGTATGTCTTGAATGCTTTTCTCCCTATTTCTTGGGCCCTTCTAGGAACACCTTTGTGCTGGAATATTGTGGTGAAGTGCTGGATCATAAAGAGTTCAAAGCTCGTGTGAAGGAGTATGCAAGAAGCAAGAACATCCATTATTATTTCATGGCTTTGAAAAATGATGAGGTGAGTGCCAGCTTTCTCTGTAAAATAATGTAATGACACCCTGTTTAATAGCTGAATGAGATAAGGAAGCGAAAGTACCAATGCTAAGAGGAGAAAAGTCAAACTAATTTTTTAATAGTCTTTTTTTTTTAGAGAAAGGCAATTATATACATGAAATAAAAATACAATATTTCCCTTCTTGCATCTCCATTTGTCTCCCATACTGCCCTGATGGGATAGCTGCCACACAAAATGGGGTCAGGGGAAATGATTCCCGTTATTCCATTATAGCCCAACCCAGCATGAGATATGGATAGCACTGGCCTACCTGCTCCATTGCAGTTTAGGGTTGGGCTGTTGGTGAGATAGGTGAGGCTGAGAGAGAATGACTGGCCCAAGGTCACCCAGGAAACTTCATGGCTGGGCGAGAATTTGATCCTAGATCTCTCAGGTCTAATTCCAACACCCAAAACACTACACCAGCTTGCAAATTTATTTTGGTTGGTGAAAAACGTAGATAACTAGTTATACAACATGTGCAAAACCTAAATAAATAGGAATAAAAGAAAAAATGTGAGAATGTTGTGGAAGGTTAGATGAAATCAATCAAAAGAGGAAAACACATGAATGAAGTTGAAATGTGGTTATAATTGATAATGGCCAAAAGAGCAAAGTTATGAAAGTCAAAGTATTCCTGTATTTAACAGTCATCTGGTGAGATAGTTTGTCCGTTAAAAGAATGCCCTGTGACACAATGAATCCAGGTTTTTACAGATGGGCTTATGATTTTTATTTCCAGCTCTGAGCAATCCTCGAATGAGCAGATGTTAACAAAAGTTGAATCAATTTTTGGTAATTAATTAGCGTGTTTTTGCTCATCAGTGTGACCCAAAGATATTGTGAGCAGTTGCAATTCCAGCTGAAACAACTTTGTTCTAGTCTAACATAGGCTATTGTTTTAAAGAGGTAAATAAAATATTTTATTTTTACTTTGCTTTCAGATAATAGATGCCACCCAGAAAGGAAACTGCTCTCGTTTCATGAATCACAGTTGTGAGCCAAACTGTGAGACACAGAAGGTGAGATACAGGAAGAAACTGATGCAACCAGCTTGAATGTATATATCATGGCTCTTCTGCTTGGTGAGGGCCAAAAAACCCACACTTTATTAGTGATCAGCCTAACAGAAACCTCTGACTCTAATGTCATGTGTCAAACTTGTCACATGACATGTCCAGGTTATACAGAAGGTAGAGGATATATGAGTCAGTCATGTTTTTATTTGATCCCTACTTGGTGAATGGATCACCACAACAGAAAAACAGGGTAATCTTCTCCCCAAGTGGGTTTCTTCATCCTTTCTGGCATATGCCTGGTCACGTGAAGGCTCAGTCATTCACTCTCAGAAGGGTCTGTGGGGATACTAGAGGCCCGGCCCAGCAAGTGGTGCAAAAGGACAGTTAGGTCCTGCAGGGTGAGATCACTCATTCATTCATTTATTTAAAAGATTTTTATCCTGTGTTTTTCTCCAGTAAAGGGGACTCAAGGCAGCTTACAAAGTGAAATAAAATAATATCTTAAAAATAATTAAAATAGTACAGAACCTAGGAGCCACCAACATGAAAAACCATTACATTAAAAGATGCTAGCCAACCATTCACTCAAATGCCTTTCAAAAAAGAAAGGTCTTGAGGCTTTGCCTTGTTGTCGTCGTCGTCGTCACTCACTCACTCACTCACTCACTCTCACACACACACTTTTCCACAGAAGTTGTTCACAAAGCGGTTTACGTGGTAAAATAAATCAGTAAATGGTTTTGTCTCCCCAAAGGGCTCGCAATCTAAAACATAGATTTTGCATAAATGCTAGCATACAAATAGGAATGTCCATAGGAATGTCCTAGGCCATAGTGGCACCAGCATGGATGCACACTTTTGGCTGCATCATTTTGGGGGCTACTGTGTTTGAACCAGCCCCCCGTTCCTGAAGGTTAGCAGGCTTTCCCTCTCCTTGACATTGTTCTGCCTTTGGCAGTTTTTCAACCTGTACTGTTGCCTGAGCAGACTAAAATTTGTGTGGCCCTCACAGCATTCAAAGGGAGGGGTGGTGTCCTGGTGGTAGAGCACTTGCTTTGTTTGTAGGAGGTTCCAAGTTCAATCCCTTGATTCCTATGGACTCCAAAGTACAGTCAGTTCCAGCACGATCCTGGGATGTTGGTCTTCCATTATTGTGGTTATGAAAATGTGAGAGCAGGAGATCTTTTTACCTCCTGCAAGAACTTCATGGTATATTTTTTTTATCTCCATCTCATAAAAATCTAGATAAGCAGCTTTATAACAGCTGACTTAGATACTCAGCTGCTGAGGAGGAATGTGTCATTCTTCCCAGCGTGCCAAGGATTGTTTTCTGAATATGAAACTTGAAATGTAATGACGTCCAGACCATGTGGCCAGTGGGGATACACTGTGTTTCTACAAGTGCTCAGATAGTGAGGAAGGTCCTAGATCTGCTCCCCACTACGCTAAGGGACTAAAATAAAATATGCCTGCATTTACAACATTTTTGTAGACTTCTTGCAAATAGTTTGCACTGTTTTGGTGCACTGTTTCTAGGGCAATTATTTCCTGGTGCCCACAAGATTATTTCCTGGTCCCACAAAATTGTTTATGCTTTGCCACTTCTATCTAGATTTTAGAAAAGGGATTTGTTCTGTTCTTTTTGGGGGTGCTTTTAAGTATGCATGGGTGTGGGTATATGCTATTTGCTGTGAGGTCAACTAAGTTCATGAAACTCCTAATTGCTAAGGGGAACTATCAGCACTGGAGTGTTTGTAGTGCAGCTTCTGAGGGGGAACAAGTTTGGCTGGGAAAACCTCACCCAGAATCTGGAGACAGGAGGAGCCTGTATCAGGCTGAGAGAATGGCTTGGATTTGAGTGGGAGAAGGTGCCTCTTCAAGGAACGAAGGTGCCAAAAGTCCCAGTGGTTCAAAGAAGGCAGTAGGTTGAAAAAAGCTGAATGAACGCTGTCCCAAGTAAGAAAAAGGAGCTGTCAAAAACCTTTGCACGTGTCCAAGAGGCAGGAGGGAATCTGTCCTGTAAAGTAGAAAGGCAAAAGAAAGAATCCAGAAGGTGGACAACTGTTGGCTGCAAAGAGGAAAGTATATGTTGGGTGTGGTGGTGGTAATTGCACTGTATTTATTATTTCAAAACCTCTATTAGAGGTAATAAGCAAGATAAGAACACCAGTACTATTTCTAAGTAATGTTTCCTAAGTGCAGTGGGGTGGATTATAGGTTCAGCCCCCCCCCCAACCCATTGTTCCCAGGCATGGTCAGCCATATGCCTCTGGGAAGCTAACGAGCAGGGCATGAAGACCACTCTCCTTCATTGCTTGTTCTCAGCACCTAATACTTGGAGGGATGCTGGACAAATCTTTGGTTAGATCCTCATCCTCATAGAGTTTTTGGGAATCAAGAGTCTTATTTGGATCGGTGGGAGTTCAGAAGTATTAGAATATTTTCTGTAGAGTTTAATCTTGAGTTTTACCTTTATCTGGGTAGTAGATAAAAGGTAATAGAACCTACAGCCTGTACAAGGGAATGGGCACAAGACCTTCTAGTGTCCCACACAGCAGCAAATGTTTAAAAACAGTCTTGGACAAAGATTCTGGATTTCAGATGTCTGGATAAGGGATCATCTACCAGTAATATATTCCATTTAAAAAATAAGGTACTGTAGTTACAAGTTTGCTTGTACTAAGTACAATTTGGTTTCCTTTGTTACAGTGGACAGTGAATGGACAGCTGAGAGTTGGCTTTTTCACCACCAAGCTTGTGCCATCTGGCTCAGAGCTCACATTTGACTACCAGTTCCAGAGATATGGGTAGGTGAACTTGCCTTGTTTTGTTTTTGTTAAAAAATGGGCAGTCGTGAAAAATAATAAAGCAGTCCAATGTAAGATTAACTATAGGTTATCTTCTCTGGACTCTTGATGGCCTACTCATGAACTGATTTACTTGTGCCTTCTCTGTACTGCTGATTTTCTAACTTAGGGAGGAAGAGAATGTATACTTGGTAGAAGAGTACCCACTAAATTTTAAATGCACAGAAGCAGTAAAATAAAAAGCCTCAAAATATCCCACCACGCATCATAACTGAAAAATATAGTTTAAGGGAAGCAAAGATTTAAACCATCCCTGGAATAGGATTGGCGATGAGGTGGCTTGTATGGGCTTGTAAGTTTGTTGATTCCACCTGTTTTGTTGTGATACTTACATGTGTGCTCCAAATAGCAAAGAAGCTCAGAAGTGTTTCTGCGGCTCTGCCAACTGTCGTGGTTACCTAGGAGGAGAGAACAGGGTCAGCATTAGAGCTGCAGGAGGCAAAATGAAGAAGGAGCGGTCTCGTAAAAAAGATTCGGTGAGTGCGGAAGGGTGTGGAAGAGACGTTTTGCTTTTTGTTCTAGTACAGCAAAGCTGGTGATTTAGAAAATGTGCAGTTGATGCAGATGACTTCCAATTTCTTGGTGGAATTCCACCCACCAAGGTAAAATGGAGTTGGGATAGGGACTTCTCCTAGGATTAAAGAGTCTTGATGCTTCAGCCTTGTAGATCAATATAGTTGTAATTGTCATTTTAAAGTGGAGCAGTTTGGTCCAGCAGTGTTGCCCATCAGCTAAGATCCTTTTACTTGTGTGTTTCCTAAGTGCAGAGGGGTGAAATTTGAGTCTGGTCTTGCCACCCACTACACTGATTTTCAAGTGCTGCCTGTGGTTACCTAGGCTTAATTTCCATTTTACCGTTTTTAGTGTGGCGGCTTCCCTATGGTCAGTTCATTTTACATCAGTAACATCAAAGTCTTCACATCGTGTGTGTCATTTTGAATCATGCAAGTACTTGCTCTGTCAGTGTTGCACTTCCATTGCTGATGTAACCACATGATCCAAGTAATGTGAGACTTAGACTATGAACATGGCATAAACGCTGGCCACAAGAGAGGACAAATGGCCTAATTTTCATATTACAATGTATTTAGGCTAACTTGCAAAATTTCTCTAAATTCTGTTACTTTGTGCTGAAGTTAAATTAGTGTTGCCCGCTAGAACTGTAAAATTATCAGGATGTGCAGGAGACCATCTAGGCCAGTATCTTTCGTTTTGCGCCAAACAAATCTGAATCTTGTTCTTGTAATAACAAGGATTTTTAAAATCATCCGGGGGGGAGGTAGTAAGCAGACCCAAGGTCAGTGATGTCGGAGCTGCCTGTTGAATGAGAATTAAATTGCTTCCTGCTTCAGAGGTTTCTGACTTAAATTCCTCAGACAGCCAGTGTAATCGGTCCAAGCACTTGTTCTGGGAAAGACCCCCAAGACAGATGCCATCCTTTTATGTAGCCCACCTGGTTAGTGGGATTGGCACTGCTCTTGTACAGCTTTGCTTTTGGTATTGGTAGGTGGATGGAGAGTTGGAGGCGCTCCTGGAGAATGGAGAAGGACTTTCAGATAAGAACCAAGTTCTCAGTCTGTCCCGGCTGATGGTGCGGATTGAGACTCTGGAGCAAAAACTGACCTGTCTCAAACTCATACAGGTAAGGAGATCTCTTATTTTGCTTGGTCCAGAGGTGGCTGGTAGTGTTATATTGTAGTGAAATATTTCACTCGATTATGGTGCAGAGAGGCTTTGGAAGGAGAACAGTAACATGAGAAATTTGTTTTTTTAATTGGTGTATCAAAAGAAACTGATGGGAGTTGAAGTACAGCAAGAGTTTGGGAGCCATGCTGCCAACTTCAAAATGACCTCACTTGCTCACTGCTTTGAGGTATTTGAGGTATACCTCTTCGTATACATTTTAATATGTGTGCTTTGCTTAACAGGGATCCCCCTCTTTATGCGATTAGGTCTTTTCCTAATCCTATGCAATGCAGCCTGTTTTTGTTGTTAAATAAACGGACACTAGCTGGCTGCAGCTGCCTATTGATTGCATTAAGAGCCTCTCCTTTTTGTGTAAACAGATGGGCTACTGGAGGCCTGAGTGCCTAATTAAAGATGTCTGTTTGTTAATGTAAACAGACACTAGGAGGCTGCAGGCAGGCTACTGGAGACTCAATTGCCTCATTAAGAGACTATTCTTTGTTGTGCTTTGACCAATTGCAGGCCTTACTCAATATGTTTGTTTATGTAGGGTTGCCTGATGATAGTAAACGCCTGACTTGATTGCTTAATTCCTGTTTGCAGTGTTTTTCATTGGTCACTTACTTGCGCTCTGTCTCTCATTCTCTCTTTTCTTAAGAACACTCATTCTCAGGCTTGTCTGAAGACCTTCTTGGAGTGTCATGGCTTGTCCCTTCTCTGGATCTGGATGGCAGAGCTTGGAGATGGCAGGGGAAATACAGTCAACAATTTGAAGCTCCAACTAGAGGTCAGTGATGGCCTTGTTATAACTATGTTCTTTAGTCCAGTGTACTTCAACCTCGGGGTTGTGACCCCAATGGGGTCAGTTGTGGGGTTGCAGCAACTTATGAGAATGAAAAAGTATAAAGACCACTGGACTAGAGCACCACCAAGTAAAGAGGGACAAATTGGGTGTACCCCTTCGGGTACTAGGAGATGGTGTCCTAGTCCTGCTCAGGTTCTTAGACATGGTGCTAAAATAGCTTTCACAAATGTCAGGCTCTCATGGTTACTTTTTCTGTTCAATAAGAATATTTAGTTACAGTGAACAGCGCTGGGACTGGGAAGTGGATGGTGATGGGGTGGGCTGAGCGGATAGGATACTGAGAGGTGGGATCAGCAGTGGGGTCCCTAGTCTCATTATTTATTTTTGTATTGGGGTCATGGCATGAAAAAGGTTGAAGACCATTGCATGTGTGAGGACTTTCAAAATTAACTATGGAACTGTACTGAAGAAACCAAAGTTAGGAGTTTGACTTCGCAATTGCAGGTCCTCTTATGACTTTTCATTCATACCAGTCAATGAAAAAATAATTTGACATTCTAGAGTACAGAATACTAGAAGTCTGTGTTCATTTTTTAAAAAGGAGGCTTCTGTTCCTTAGAGGATCTTGGAAACTGACAGGCAAGTGTCTCAGCTACTCCATGATGGCTCTTTGTTTTCTATACTACTCATGGCCACTTAATCCCAGTGACTGTGCCCTTTTCCCTCCTTCGCTTGTTACTGTGCCACTCTGTAGAATCCTCCATCCCTTGGAAAACTGACCTCAAAAGTTCAAACTGTGCTGAAAAAAAAGTAGGCAAATTCCTTTACTGATTGTGGTTCCGAGTACAGAAATAGAGATACGTGGCACCGGATCTAGATTTTGAGTGTACAGCTGTAGATTTATTTGAACAAAGATGGATGTGTTCAACCAAGTTATACTTGGGTAAGAAATACCAAGCTATAGAGGCCATTCTATATATAAAGCAAAATTGACAAGCATCATCATGTTACATGTTTTGTTCCTGTATCTTCAGCTCCCCCTCCTCCATGACAGTAAATCTGTTAATACAGTTGCCCATTCATCTTTGCCTCTTGTTTATCATTGACCACCATTTGCGGTGACATCTGAAGTTTGCTAGTGCTTGCCCTCCAAATAAGAATTTGAAACCCATAATTTGAAATGGGTTTCTGGTTTGACAGGCAAGCACTAACCCATGGTTTGTTGATTTAAACCTCACAAGAAACTGATTCGTGTGGAACAGGAAGCAAAGAGGGCTCAGCACCAGTGGAAGGGTAGAGAAGAGTTCCACTATAGTATGGAAAGTCATCTGAATGGTACCTCAGTTTGAGTTTTAACAGTACATGCATTCCTTGCAAATTTCTCATGGTTTGACTCCTCTTGGAAAACTTATAGTAACCAAACTGAGCATTCTGAAAAATGTACCATTGCCATTTCCTGTTTTGTCATCAGATCGTAAAGACCTTGGAGCTTTTGCCTATTCCCAATAAAAACATGTTGGAGGAGAGCAAAGTGCTTCCAATCATCCAGCGCTGGGCCCAGACCAAGTCTGCTATTCCACAGCTGAGTGAGGGCGATGGCTATTCCAGTGAAAACACATCACGGGCTCATACCCCACTCAACACGCCGGATCCTTCCGCAAAGCCAAACGCAGAGGGCGACACAGACACCCCCAAGAAGCTTGCTTTTCGAAGGCTCAAGATTATAAGTGAAAACAGCATGGACAGCGCCATCTCGGACACTACGAGCGAGATTGAGTTGAAGGAGGGCAGAGAGGACCTTGAACAGCCAGATGCTGCCTCAGCGGAGATGGTGGAGGAGCAGCCACAGCAACAAGAGCCCACCAAGGATATGGCTCTTGAGGTCTCAGCAGACACCAGCAAACCTCAGTCTGCTGAGCTGGATGCTGAGCCCGAGGCAGAGGTGAAAGAAGGCAGCACTGCGAAGCTGGATGACTCTGTTGCTGCAGAAACGCCCTCGCAAGATGAAGAGGAGGGTGTGTCAGACGTGGAGAGCGAGAGGAGTCAAGAACAGACCGATAAGATGGTGGATGTGAGTGACTTGGCTACCAAGCTTCTGGACTGCTGGAAAGACCTCAAAGTAAGTTGGTTTCAATGCAGCAGTGCTTTTATCAGTTCAAATAGGAAGTCTCTTATCGTTTGCATGTTATTCTGTGCAGTGTTGTGTATCTGAAATAAGTACAGTTTCTTATTCATATTTTATTGTAGCAGTTTATTCAGAAGTTATTCTAATCTAATTCATTTATTAAGTTTCTAGATTTTAGAATAGGGCAGGCCACAAAAAGCTTTAAATGTTTTGCAAAGAGACCTTTAGTAGCATAACTTTATCTCCCCCCGCCCCCTGTTCAAATGTTTTGAATGATGAGCAAAATGCAAACCCTGGAAAATGAAAACATTATGCAAAGCCGTGTTGTAACTATGCTGTTTGCACGATCCATTCACAAAACTGGATTAACTCTGCCTTGGGTTTGGTGGAGTTTGCCAAACATTATCTTGTCTATATGGCAAGAATGTGGGAAGTCTTTCCATAATGAATTGGCGAAAAGCTTTCTTAGTCTATTGTTCTCCCTTTTTGATACCTGCACTTCGTTACATGGTCAGTTGACTAGGTGTCAGTGAAAGAGAAATATTTCAGCTTTGCAATGGGGGGTTATGCTATCAAATAATGTTGGTCCATTTGATGACCTTGGATTTTCTGATGTTTTTTCTGTGGCAGACTGGTTCAACAGGGTGTTTTTTGGTTAAAAATGCAAAATCAGGATCATATGTAATAGAAGTTCCTGCCTGTTAGGCATACAACTGAAATATCATCTCTTCTGAAGAACATAGGCCACCTGCAGTGAAAGCATTTGTGGAATACAGCTATCCCCCTTGCTTTTGTCAGACTAGTAAGCATGGAAACAGTCGTGATCCTGAAGTTGCGTGTGAGGTCTTGCTGTCTAGTTTAGTAGCTAGGAGTTGGGAAGTAGTTACCCAGGAGGGGTGGCAGGAAGCCCTGCTCATGCCTTTTCATCTCTCCCATGAAATAATCCCATCAAAAATTATTTATTTTTGAATAAAAAGATTCAAACCCCAGTCAAAGTTTCTCCCTTTGCGGTGTCAGTTACCATTTCAAACTGGTAATGGGCCTTGAACTGTTAATGAATAAGAGAGCAGGAGCAGAGATGCAGTTTCTCCATCTGAGTCTCTCCTCCTTCTCCGCAATGGACCATCTTAATTGCCAGGTCATTCTTCCAACCTAGGACTGAGGTAGGTAATACCACTGAAGCCATTCCACAGAAGACTAAGTTTGTGTAGAGTATGCAGTGCCTTCTGTCTGTTGAGAATAAAAACAAACCAAACAAAAAAAAAAAAAACCCTGTTAATAAACAGTAGTATGCATGGCAGGGTTGACCTGCTTTTGAAAGAAAGTGTAATTCATTCTCCTGTTTCTGAGGCTTTGTTCAAATCACTGTTTGTGAGGTAGGTAAAGAAATGAGATGCCTATTGCCTTACTCTGTGCCCAACCTCAGTCCTTTCACCTGTATGGTCCACATGTATGTATGCAAAAAGATCAGTAGAAGGATGTTTCCTAAGAATCTGAAGTTCTTTAGGTCAACACCTTATATTAGGTCCTCAACTAATTTTACTTTGTGAAATGAGTGTGTGGTGAAAACATCAGTGCTATCAGTGTAATGAGATGAATGCAAACAAAGTGGATAGTTATATTGTGTGTTAGGATGCTTAATAGCTATATACAGTAAGGCTGCCTTTATCTTGCTTCCATTTTGCCAAAAGTACAATGTATTGCTATTGAGTTAGCAACTATTGAAGGCCTTGCTTGTACAAAAACCATTCTACCCAGTGTGAGTGGGGAGGAGGCCTTGAGCTCACCTGTGTTTTGCCCTGCCCTGCCCCCACGTATGACCTAGTGCAATACTGTATGACCTAGTGCAATACTGATTCATGTATATCTGGGATCAACCTTCTGTCCATGCCCAGATTGAAATAAGATAATGGATAAGCTGAGCTGGGAGTTCTTTGCCACCAGCTAACTGGTGTTTTGCAGGGCCTCATGGTCCTTCCCCCTTAAGAAGAGGGAATGTAGGAACTGGAGGTTTTCCTTCTCCTCATGTTGGGTAGAAAAATGTTTGTAGAAGCAAGCGGTTTGTTAAGGTTTAGAGTTTTGTGCAACAATTGCATTTATGCATTACTTTAATCCCTGTATTGGCTGCTAGCCCATGCTATAGAGTTCAAGGCAGAGGTGAAATATCATAGAAAAAAGCAGTTCAGTTGCCTCTCGGCTGTGTCTCAAGATTCACAAAGTTTAATGAATTATTCTCTCATGCTAAATTGTTTTTCCCCCACCTTGGGATCTTCCTGGCTCAAGAGCAGCTTGCTCAAATCTGGTCAACCATGGAATCATTATCCATCAAGAGTTACTATTTGAGGTTTCAAGGCCCTTTTTCTGCCCCATGTTACATTGCATACTGTACAGTCTACAGGAAGCCAAAACTTGTTTTAAAATGCTGATCTTGGCTATATGGATCTGATTGGCAAAGTTTCTGCTCTGGGTGCTGTTTTAGCATCTATTTATTTGAAATTGTGCTCCCTCTTAACACCTGTCAAAAAAGAGGTGTAAAAAAAAAAAAAAGAACTTACTGTATTTGGAGTAATTGTAAATGCTCTTTGAATATCCCCCGTCTTATATTTTCTCATGGCATTAAGAGTTAGCTGCTTCTGTCTGACATTCACCGTGTTGTGATTTAGACTTGGCCATTTCAGCTAAATGTTTTTAAAACATGTAAAAGAATTTTTTTCCTGGCAAATAGGATATTTGTTACCAAATTAAAATATATAGTTGGGACTTAACGCCTCAGAAATAGACGCGTTGCTCATCAGTCTAGTTCCATGACCAAAACTGGAAGAGAGAGAAGCTAGTGTGTGTTTTACAATCTTTCAACTCCATCTTATGAATCAGGAGTGCTGGTCCTTGGTGTAGTTCTTTTGAAGCGTCGGGCGGGAGGGTGTGAAAAGCTTGTAACGTAAAGCTATGTCCTTCCCGACCTCTTAATGCTGACCCCCTTGTAGTAATTTCAACCATTTCCATCCAGCTTCTCAGGGCAGCAAGGAACTTGTTAACATCATCCCCAGCTGACCATGCGTCTCCTTTTCTCAACTCCATTTTCAACTCCGTCCTGAAGAAGGGAGAGAACATAGCGTGCGTACTGTGAAGAAAACAGGAAGATGGTTGGGAAGCTGGATGATGCATGAGAAATATAATAGGTGGAAAAAGAGAGGACAGAGGTGGCTAACTCATTGATGCCGACGTAAATTTGGTGCGTCCATTGCCGGCAATGGATGTCGCTCTGGGAGAATCCCCCTATTCCTGGCGGGAAAGGATTGAGTGAGCTATTCCTTTTTTATCTATATATCTCTCTATATATATACCTCTTCACACAAAAGACAGCTGCCATGGCTTGGACTTTCAAGGCCTTTATGGTTGGAAGTCTTTGAATCCAGAACGGAGATTGACAAGGTAGCACTCAACCCACTGAAATACACAACACAACATAAATCCAGAAGGGTAGGTTTTCAGCATGGGTTTCTGCAAGCATTTCCCATTGGATAAGGAAATGATGCATGTGTCTCCCTGTGCTGAAAATGTACTCTGAACTGGAAGGGTCCTTGAACAAAGAATGACAATAAAAGCCACAACAACCCCACAACAACTTTTGGTTTCACTCATGATGAAGACCTGGAATTTAACCAATGTGATGAGGACCCAGAAACAGGTAAGTGCCATGGAAAGGATTGATGAAACTTGAGCCACAAAAAGCAACTCTGTGATGGCTAATGATTCCATTGCTGGCCACATCTTGACATTTGAAGGTACAAGTTGGTGGCAGTCAAGACCATAAAGGGTATGAAGTGTTCTTCAACCAGGATACTTGGTCACATCATGAAATGGGTGCTCCCAATTCAGTGTGCGGACTTTAAGGGCCAGTTTAGTCACTAAATAGGCAGCATATGGGTAATTAGGTGGTTCATTGGCTCTAGTTTTTATTTTCTAAGTAGACTAGCCCTGGATAGGTTCAGCATGGTACTGTATTTCATTAATCCTCTGGCAAATATGACCTCTTCAGGAGGTGACGGTTTCTTTGGTGTAGCTAAGAGCTCTTGGGGAAAGAACAGAGAGGTGGCATTTGTCTCCCCTTCAGAATCTTACTGGATTCTGGCTTGTGCTTCAGTCATACCCAGTCTATTAAAGGTCTGGGGACAGAGTGGGATAGTAAGTCTGTCAAGGAGTCTTTATGACTCCTTTATGATAAGACAATCTTGCCTTATCTTCTGGCTTTGTCCCTTTACTGCACGGACTAAATTCTTTGTATTTGAAGCTGATGTTGCACTCTAGTCCACTGATAGCCTTGTTGCTATACATTGGCATTATGGTCACTTGAATGCGTATGACACACAAGCGACCTTGATGTGAACCCCATATTCGGATTCTCAGTGACAAACCTAATACAGTTGAAAATACTTTTTCCCCCACCAGACAGCCACCTTGATTTACTCATACCAATGTTAAGTGACGGACTAACTAACTAATCCACCTGGTTCCGATGGTGGGTCAGTCTTGGGATGCGTGAGGCTTCCACCAATGGCTCTATGATAATAACACTTAAGTTTTTGATGAGTTTATTTGTTCATAGAGCTTGAGATATTGGTGGCTTTCAGTTTTTGTTGAACTTGACAAGTGTTGATACTGTTTAGATTAGCAGTCCTCAAACGGTGGTACGAGGTGCACTGAGAAAATCTCAGGCACGGCAGTGTAGCAAAGCCTTACCGTTCCGCCCCGCCTCCTCCTGTCCTTGCATCTGATCTTTGCAGCAACTTGTGGTGGGCATCAGGCTTTCGATCGCCCCAGAAGGCTCTGTGCCCTCATTTGCCACGGAAAGTGTCTGCCCGGTGCAATTTGTTGCAAAAGTAGGGCACGATGACAGGAAGTAGCAGGGCAGAATGATAAGCTTTTCCGCTGCTCCGCTGTACCCGAGATTATTTTCTCAGTGCACGGGATCCAGCCTGCAGGCTGTAGTTTGGAGGTTGCTGGTTTAGAGTCATTGCTCTTTTTGTTAGGAGGCAGGTCCAGAGTTGGGTCCCAATATTTCAAGCTTTTAAATTATTCAGTGGTGAAAGAGCAAGAGTTTAGTTAAAGTGGCTCCTCTCCATTTAATTGCTGTATCAAAACACTGCTTTTTATGCTAGTCTCCCAATATCCTAGTGAGTCAAGCTTCTAGCATGTCCTCAAAATACAGTTTGGGTCACAATATAATTTTATACTTTCTCAGGCATTGTGGTACAATTTCCCAGATCAGAAGCTTCAAATTAATGCTAGGACAAAAGATAATAGAATATAGGAAATATACCAGGCACTTCCTGATCCCCTTCCCAGATCACACTGGGACACTACAGCTGAGTTTTATCTAGTGATGAGAAGGCAGTCATACAGTTTCTTCTCCTGTGATTGTGTGGGTGAGCGCATTCTTGCCTCTAGAGTTTTGCAGTTAGTCTTGCAGTTTGTGCATCCCTTTTGTCTTCCTCCTTAAAAAGGAATTTAGCCCTTAATGCAGTCCTCTTCATAGTAACATTTCCTTTTTACTTGTGTCCAAGATAAGCATTACTCAAGGTTTGAGGTGAAAATGAGGGTCATGTGACAAGGAAGGAGAAAGTTGAATGAAGAAAGCATTATGTAAAACTTTGCTTTGTGCCAGTTACAAACTGAATAATCCTCAAATGGCTGTACTTAATGAAAGGCACTAGGAGAGACAGTTGGGTATACTGAGCCATAGAGGACGAAGGTGAAAACAGGCAAAGGGGACAGGAAAAGAGAAGAGATGGTGCACCCACAGTGTGTCTAACTTTCCTTGTAGGGCAGTTACCAGTAAATAGATCACATGTGCACACACCCTCCCTCTCCCAATTTTGCAGAGTAGTTTTCCTTTGACAGCAGCCACAGGTGGGGAAGCCATTCTCCCATTTGAGTACAGGGTAACTTTTCTGTACCCATTTTCATTGAAGCCTCTTATGACACACACAGTACATTTTTAGCCTTGATAAAGTATCTTAAGTAGGCTTCAGTTTTGTTTTTTCCTTTAGGGAAATATTTTTATTTGGCCTTTCAGCACCAATGGAAGAAGGAGCTTATTAACTAGGCTTCTCTTTATTTGCTTTGTTACTTCAGTGCTTTATAAAAACACAGTATTCTCAGATGTAACTCAGATGCATATGGGTTTGTTGAGTCTCGCTTTTCCTTTGTAATAAAGCTTTAGCAGGTGCGCCAATTAATTTAATAAAGTTAATGTTTGGCGCTTCCTTCAAGGTTTTGTTCTGTTAAATGTATTGTAGATGCTTCTATTTCCAAAAATAAAACCAGTTTACCACTGGTCTGCATACCAACTGGCTCGTAGTTGTCCTTCTATTACAGGGAGGGGTCTGCTATTTTTTGTAGTGGAGCCAGAGAAAAAGTCATTTAATTTGTCTGTCACATCCAGGAGTCAAACCATTAGGGAAAAAAAAAAATTCAGCTCCATTTAAAATTCTTCCCTTCTTTTAACTTCTTGCTTAGTCCCAGATCATACACTTGAACCAGTTTTTAAACTAGTTCATGAAAAATAATTGGCAGTAGGTTCAGATCAGATGGGAAGAGGACTTCACACAATGTATACTAAATTTATGGAATTGACCAACCTCAATTCCAAGAGTAATTCCTGGTAATTCTTCTTAGGAGTTTAAAAGAGGATTAGACAAATTTGTGGAGGATTGGTTTGTCAATAGCTACTAGTCTTGATGGCCAGATGGAGCCTCCATAGCCAGGGGCCGCTGTGCACCCCGGTTGCTGTAGAACATCAGCAGGAGAGGCTTGCTGTGGGCTTCCTAGAGGCATGTAGTTGATCACTGTGGGAAGCAAGTACCATACTAGACTTGCATCCCAAGACTACCTTTTGTCTAGCCAATCAGAGCAATTCTGTTCTTCGATCCTATAACTGTGATGGTAGTCTTGAGATGCAAGAATATTAAATGTAGTACTAATGGATGGCCCATGAAGAAAAAACTTCAGTCATTGAAACCACTCAGGGTGCAGTCCTAACCTGGAGTTAGGCTGGCGCAGTTGGGCCAGCAAAGTTTGGCTGGCACAAGGGACACTGTAAAGCACGTTTGGACCACTCTTGGAATCAGGGAGGATGGCGCACATCTGCCTGCTGGCCTCTCTGACTCCGAGAGTGGTCCAGACATACTTTATGGTGGCCCTTGTGCCAGCCTAACTGTGCCGGCCTTACTCCAGGTTAGGATTGCACTCTCCAGCAGTAGACAAATATCAACTCAATTATTATCCAGCAGACATTAGTTTTTAAGACATTTGAGTCTAGCACCTCTCAGAAGTTTTGCAGAGCCCCCTTAGGCCGAATCACATACATACTCCTCCTTTAACCATTAGCAGAAGTTTTGATTCCTGGGCCTTGGTCATGACCGGGGCCAATATTTTTTTTTATAGGACACTTGTGGGGGGACCCCTAGGGCTTTGCCTCTGAACATGTGCAGAGTTCTTATCTCCCAAGAGGAAAGAAAGTAGACCTACTTGCAGACTGCTCCTGAGCATGTGTAAACAGGATTCTTCTTCCCCTTTTTCCAGATTGTGAAGTCTGACCTGTAGCTGGCCTGCTTGCCCCGAGCTACAGGGATGCTGTAAGCTGCCTGAGATGTTGCCTGAGGCAAAATGGCAATCTGCCATTTTACGTAGTGGTGGTTTTAGGCTTTCTGGTTTGAATGCATCGTCTTAGAAACCACCACCCACCTGCTGATGCCACATGCAACTTCCCTGGTCCTTTTTCCAAAAGGGTGGAGCTGAAAGGAGCAGCCCCCATGCACATACATTCACAGCACAGAGCCTTCGCAGTGCACTTGTGAATAAATGCAGCAGCCACTCCCCTCAAGCAAAGCCTTGGTGTGAATGTTCAGGCTATGTTGGCGCAAAGGTTCACATTAACACCCCCAAAATGGCTGATCAGCTGCAACTATTTCTGTATTTTGCATCTTGCAATTCTGGCAAGTGGATTAGAGAGTGAACTTCTGACCAGGCTGCTAAAATTGTTGCCAGCTGATAGGCTTAGACCAGGCTAGCTTTGATTGTCTTTGTGCATTTGCTGCATCCTGAATCTGTGTTCTTGATCTGCTAGGGCCAATAATTACATGATAAAAAAAAGTACATTTGGCTTAAGTAGGAAGGAAGAAGGGAAGACTCTGGAGGGCTGCCTTAAATGAGGGAGTTCCTGCTCCTTTGAGGGGTGAGCCACAGGGAGTCTGTGGTGGACAGCAACATTTCTCTGTGCTACACGCTCATTTTGTGAGCAGAAGCAGCTCTTTGGATCTTGGCTGATAATGGCAGTACAGTACTGTCAAATTCGACATCTATAGGAGTAGAAAATGATAGTCCCGCATGGTCATTCTTTAACAAAGGATGGATGTGTTTTTTTAATTAGTGTTTTAAATAAGCTGTAAACAATTCTAAACGATTGTGCTGCTGCCAGAGATGAGAGTTTTTTCCTACTCACCCGCCTCCAGCACTAGAGTCCGGGGGGGGGGGGGGGCATGGGGAGCCCTCTGCAGGGCTCCTTGTGCCTCCAAATACGTGAAAAAAGAAAAAAAAATGGGCACTTCAGGTTTTGTGACAAAAACCGGAAATGCTCTTTCCCCCCCCTTTTTTTCCACATGTTTGGAGGCATGGGGAGCCCTGCAGAGGACTCCCCATACCCCCCAGGACTCTGATGCTGGAGGCTAGTGAGTAGGAAAAAAAAGCCTTCCATCCCCAGCAGCAGTGTGATCCTGGGGATAGTGTGGCTGCCTTCCCCCTCCTCTACACACACTTACTTATTTATTTAATTAATTAATTTAGACCCCGCCTTTCTGCCCATAGGCATGCAAGGCGGCTTACAACAAAAAAAGTAATACAATAAAATTTACATTAGAAAGCAGTAATTTAAAAACAATATTAAAACAGTTAAAATTTAAAACAGAATTTAAAACAGTTAAAATTTAAAACAGAATTTAAAACAACGACAAGCCCCGTGGATCATAAAATATAAGCAAGAGTATAAAAACTAGCCAGCCTGTCAACAATGAAAAGCTTTTCAAAATAAAATGGTCTTCAGCCCCCGCCGGAATGTTGCCAAAGAGGGAGCAGTTCTAAGGGGAGGGTATTCCAAAGTTGGGGGGCCACCACCGAGAAGGCCCTATTCCTGGCCGCTGTCCCTCTCACCTCTCCTGGTGGCGGCACAGTCAAAAGCCCCCCCCCCGATGATCTGAGAGCACGGGCAGGATTATATGGGAGGAGGCAGTCCCTCAAATACCCCGGACCCGAGCTGTAAAGGGCTTTAAACGTCAAAACTAGCACCTTGAATTGGGCCCGGAACAGAACCAGTAGCCAGTGTAGTCACCAAAGCAACGGCCAGACAAGAGTCAAACCGATGTGCCCCAGCAACCACCCGAGCCACCGCGTTCTGTACTAGTTGTAATTTCTGGACCGTCTTCAAAGGCAGCCCCACATAGAGAGCATTGCAATAATCTAATCTAGATGTCACTAGGGTGTGGGTCACTGTGGCCAGGTCTGCGCAGCTCAGGTACGGTTGCAGCTGGCGAATCAGCCGAAGCTGAGCAACAGCTCCCCTGGCCACTGCCGCCACCTGGGAATCCAGGTGCAGCTGTGAATCCAGGAGAACCCCTAAGCTGCGGACCTGCTCCTTCAGAGGGAGTGCAACCCCATTCAGAGCAGGACGATAGTCCAATACCCGAGCTGTGGATTTCTGAACCAAGAGCACCTCTGTCTTATCCGGATTTAATTTCAGCTTGTTTGCCCACATCCAGCCCCCAACTGCCTCCAGACAGCGATCCAGGACCTCAACCGCCTCCTCAGAATCAGGGGGAAAGGAGAGATAAAGCAGGGTGTCATCAGCATATTGATGGCACCCTACTCCAAACCCCCGGCTGACCTCTCCCAGTGGCTTCATGTAGATGTTAAATAGCATGGGGGATAAGATGGAACCTTGTGGCACCCCAAACTTAAGAGGTTGGGGTGCCGAACAAGCGTCCCCCAGCACCACCTTCTGGGATCTGTCAGCCAGGAAGGAGCGGAACCACTTCAAAACAGTGCCTCCAAGCCCCAACCCGGCCAGCTGACCCAGAAGGACACTTACAGTGCTCCTAACTCCCTTGTAGGAGTTTGGGAAGCGTTGGTGTGTGCTAGAAGTAAAAAAAAAGGCACAAACAATCCAAGAGGATACTAGTTGAGTTTAAAGAAGGCTCGGTGGACCAAGTAGCATTTTTCTACCGAATAAAAAAATACAACATCCAAGAAACTAAGAGTAAAGCTACGATTAAGAACCCAAGAGGGCATTGTTAGAGATATGTAAAATGTTATATTTAAATACGCTTTGGGCCCAATCCTATCTAACTTTCCAGTGCTGATGCAGCACCAAGGTAAGGGAACACATTTACCTTGAGGAGGCCTCCATGACCCCTGCATCACAGAATACCGTACTTGCCCCATCGGTACAGCTGCATCTGTCCTAGAAAGTTGTATTGAGTCCTTAATTAGTCAAAGGCAGAAAGTCACCAACTGCCAGTGGAACTCTTAGATGATAAAGATGAGACAAAACACAAAAGGAATACGACCTTCAGGACCTGTCCAGGCTTAACTTGCTATTGCCTGCTGAGGCTTGATGGCAGGCAGCCAAAGGAGAGAACCACACTGTGAAGGCTACATCTGGGACTGAGGATTGGTGGATCACAAGAATACTGTATATTTGTAAAAAAAAAAAAAACCCATTGAAAAAGTGGTGGTTTAGACTGTCCTGCTCATGTAAGCCGCCTTGGGCATTTGCTTTGGCATGGGAAAGGTGGGGTATAAGTTCTTCAAATAAATAAAAGGAAAGGGAAATTGTAGAATAACCAAGCAAAAAGAAATTTCCACTGTAGAAGATGTTTGAAAGGTACTCAAAACATTATTTGGACAACAGAAGAGAGCAAGTAGTGAGGACTCCATGGATCCATGTTGTGACCATTGCTGTTAAACTTACAAATATTTGGTGTAAGCATAAATACTAGTAACCCAGCTCAAGTTTAATGAGAAATCATTATGCCGTAGTGAGTTTTGAGTTTCATGCATTTAGTGCTGGTTACAAAGCATGAACAGAAGCTTCTGACAGCTCATGAAGGAGGAATGTGCAGTCCTGAGGCTTGCTGTAGTTCAGGTGATAACGAAATTTGCAGGCAATTTAGAAATTATGCATCCTGGCAGAAATCCCAAGTGTGGACAGT
Source organism: Lerista edwardsae (assembly GCA_029204185.1). Taxonomy (NCBI): domain Eukaryota; kingdom Metazoa; phylum Chordata; class Lepidosauria; order Squamata; family Scincidae; genus Lerista; species Lerista edwardsae. Next base: position 1,299,561 of record JAJKFI010000119.1, read on the forward strand.
CGAGATCTAAATAAATAAGTAAAAAAAAAAGGGGGGGGCACAAACAATCCAAAAGGATGCTAGTTGGGTTTAAAGAAGGCTCTATGGAATAAACAGTTGTGCACCAAATTGGGTGATGGTGGAACAGACTGGTGGGTGAGGTTTCAGAATAAACATGTACAAAGTTATGCATGTCACAGAGAGCGAGAGAGAGAAGAAAGTGAACTGTGCTATACATTGATGGAATCTAAATAGGTTACTTGCTGCGGAAAGCGCCCTATAAACTATTGGGAATTATTAGCCCTGCAGAAAAAGCAGAAGGTATCATAATGACAAAATCTCTCTCCAAACAGAATGTAAGGGGTTATTTACTTTAAAATAATTTCCTGCCTTTCCCATACCAAAATAAATGCCCGAGGTGGCTTCCAAAGTTCTATTCTAAAATGTACAATACATAAAAACAATAAATAAAATCATTAATAAAAATTATAAAGCAATAAGAGGAGGCTTATTAGTCCAAAAGAGGCATAGACATCAACCCATCGTCCAAATGCCAGACATGAAACAGGCATGCTTTGAGGCCTTGCTGAAAAGCCATGAGGGAGGGGGTCATTCTTAATTCCCGTGGTAGGGAATTCCAGAATTGTTACACTAGTACAAAAAGGCTTCCCTCATACTTCCATCCTTAGGATAAAGGCAGCATTTGTCAGAAAGCCCACTCAGATGACCTAAGAGGGCTGGCCTAAATGTATTGGAGAAGGATCTTCAGAAGGATAACCTGGACCCAAACCATGTAGGGCTTGAGAGGTCAATACCTGCTGGAAATTCCTGTTCGCCTGGTTTCAAAAGAGGATTCTTAAGCTACACAAAAGAAAAAATAGTTGGAGAACTTGCACACCTTCCCTATGAAGATAGTCAACAATTTCTTGGAGAAAAAACTGAGTTTTCACTACCAGCCATTTAACCACTGTGATTAAGAATGGAGTCTCTGCATTCAGGGGCTTGCATTCAGGGGTATCTGACTGGCCCCTGTTGGGAAAAAAAAAATAGGATCTGGTAGTGTTTTCTTTGGTAGTGTTTTCAGTGATTCTCAAATGTTTTGCTGCTGCAACCCCCTACCGTGGCCACATCCCATCCCAGAATGTCTTGTGGCTTCCTGGTCGTGGCCCAGAATGCAATGCTGTGGCATCGCCAACGAAGTGGTCATGCACCAGTGCTACCCAGAAGCTGCAGTGCATTCTGGCGCATGACATAGCCAGAATGCCTTGCAGCTTCCAGGTAGCGCCCGCCCCACAATCCTCCAAAAATTGGATCAAGATGACCCACCGTTTGAGAAGCTCTAAGCTAGAGATGATACCAACGTAATGTGTTAGAGCAGAGATTTTCAAACAGGGGCATCGCGACGCCCCAGCCTGAAAGCCTCTGCCTTTGGACCTTGGCAGGGGAGGGTGGAAGGCAGCAACACCATCTCTGAGATCGCATCGATGCCTGAGGCGACCAGGGCTGCAGTTTAAGTACCGTTAGTGGCGCTGGGCTCCAGGGAGACCTCTGCAGGGTTCCCCCAGCATTGTAATACATTAAAAAAGTGAAACTGGAAGTGGGTCACAATCGCTTTTTTGATGTATTACAATGTTGGAGGAATCCTGAGGCCTCCACAGGCATTCCCCCCGGAGTCATTTCATTTCATAAACCTTTATTGGCATTTATAAATAAATTAGATACACAAAATAAAAATTAAACATTTAAACATCGCTGTGAGACTTGCCTTTGTTATCACACCCTAAAAACAATTCATAGGCGACTACTTTTCCTAATGATAGCCACCAGAAAATCTGCTACCAAATCGGTAACTAGTTCAGATCTGTCCTCAAGGAAGAAGCCCACACACCCTTCGGATGGACCAATAAAGCTAGATAGAATTGGCCCTAAAAGATGTTCATGGAGTTTACTGTGAGCAGAGCAGTGGTACAAAATATGGGCAACTGTATCAGGTTCCAGATGGCAAAATTTACAAGTTCTGTGTTCAAATGGAATATTTTGAAATCTGCCGGAAAGAACTGAGGAAGGGAAGATATTAAATCTTGCAAGCATAAAGGCTCGCCTCTTGCTGGGATTAACTAATTTCCGAAAATAATTGGAATCATGAACAAGGGAGGGAGGCAGGCCAAAATAACATGGGGAGCAGGTGGGGTTAAGGTTAAGGGTAAGTAACTGGGTTTCTACGTCCCATAGTCTTGACCTTAAGTATGCTTGATTAAGGTCAGTGTCTACAAGGGGATTCCAAAGATAAGCCCTTATTTTGAAGTTTAGCTTCAAAAAGTCTATGCCAGGTGGAGGTGTAAGGATCCTTTAAAAGGTCAATAAGCAAGGAGTCAGGCTGAATATTAAGGTGAAGATGTAACCAGAATTTAAAGGCCAGGGCCCGTGCCATGGTCAAAGGAAGATGGATACCCAGCTCGAGGATCATGGACAACAGCCTAATCATATTAGTAACACCTAAAATGCGTCTTAGAAAGGAGGTTGCCACCTGATCCAACTCCTAATTGACAGCTTCAATCCAGATCTGGGCCCCATATAGTAGTTCCTTCCCTGGAGTCCAGTGCTGCGAATGTTAAGCCCCAGTTTCCCCAGGCAGCGATACGACCCCAGAGATCGCCTTCCACCCTTCCCTGCAAGTACTTGCAGTGTCTCAACCCCCCCCCCCCCGAGTTTGAAAACCACTGTGTTACAGCAATGAAGTCTTAGTCACAAAGTGATAGTTCCTCAGTCCATACAGAAGGTTCTTTGCTATCAAGAGCCATAGGAGCGATTGTAGATGAGTTAGAAGGAGGGTTATGATAGTGGTGGCTATAGGACGACAAATACAGAATAGGCTTTGCACAACTGTATAGGCTGGTGAACGTTGCTTTCCCTGTGCAGACGTTTGTCCACAATTTCATTAAACATCAAAGGATCTACCAAGGAGTTGACAATAACTTATTTCTAGAGAAGTGGACAGGTAGCAACCTACGGAATTAATCCTACAGCCTGGTTCTGTATAACACTTGCTGAAAAGTGGAAGTGCTACATGCCGTTTCTGAGCCAGCAGCACCCCAGACTTCAGTGGGGAAACTCCTCAGGGGCCCTGCTGTGTCTCCATGGTGTGGGGTGCCTGTGGTGCTGTTGCCTGGGTAGCAGAGCCCCCCCCCCCAGCCTAGTTACACCATATCAAGCACCACTGCTCAGCTCTGTAGCCCTTGTATCTTTTTGTGTCAAGAGGGGTCAGTGACAATTTTGGCAGACTAGATGGCTGACCTTTTCGCAAAGAAGCTGCTCCCAGAGGGATTATGTCATCGAGGAACTGGGTCTGAGCAACCGAGCTATGAAAAAGTCTGGCAGCCGCCCCACTCCGTGCACCGCAGTTGCCGTTCTAGGAAAACATTGGATAGATGTGGATGCGTCTCCCTATTTATCCCTCCCATCTCTCGCCCCCTCCCTCTCTCCTACGACCGTATTCTGCCGTGTTCTGAATTTTAAATTGTGACATTTGTCAAGGTAAGGACCTATCCTCTTGTACATAGGAGTTTATAAAGTACATTGATGGTACTGTATAAGTAATATTGACAGACAGGAGCTGGACTGCAGCAAGTGCCCCCACCCCAATACTGAATTATTAAACACGGCTTTTGTGTCAGGTAGCCTTGCCGGAAATATCACAGTCACGTGAAAGTTTACATCAGTAAACTCTTCCCTACAAAAACTCTACTCCAGCTCATTGCTGGCTATCCATTAAAAAAACTCTGTTGTAGGCATAGCATGTCTTGTCACTCTCTAGGCACAGTCTTGACTTTTTTGACTACCAAACATTTTAGCAGTGAATGAGCAAATAAATCCATGCCTCAAATTTAGACCAAATGTTTTGTGTTTTCTGCACTGTATTTGCCCTCCCCTTTTTTCTTCAAAGTTGTCTGGCTTTAAGTTTCTGGTTATTCATTTAGAGACTAGGGGCCCAATCCCAAAGGCCCGTATCGCCAGCAGGTGTACTGCCTGCGAAAATGTTGTGAACATGCCTTAAAGCATGTTTGTGACACATGTGTGCCCGCACTGAGGCGGTGCTCATTTAGCGCTAGGCCCAGTGGTGAAATTCAGCCAGTTCTCACCAGTTCTGCAGAACCGGTTGCTAATTTATTGATATACAAAAGGTAGTGCTGTAGTAAGAAGCAGTACAAAGAAAGGAGGACATAGAACCGGTTGTTAATTTATTTGAATCCCACCACTGGCTAGGCCCCAATGCTAGCGGGCAGCCTGTCAGCACACCAGCAGTGCCGGCCACCAGAAAGCCTGTTTGGGGCGGGCGGCCAGAGGCAGGGAGGGGGGAGGAACAGGGCGGGGGAAGGGGAGGAGCCAGCTGCAAGGGAATAGGACCTGGCAGTGGCTTCCACTGCCAGATCTTATCCCCAGTGTGGCTTGGGCTGCTTGATTCACCACCATTAGAATAGCCGGTGTTGAGCCAAGGAGCCCCATTGCGGGTGATGGGACTTTTCCTAGTATAGAGGAAGAGGACAAATTTGCTGCTTTGCTGCTGCTATATGCAGCAGCCTTTTGACTCGTGCTCTGCCCATGCCAGTTTGGTAGTTCTGGATTGGTCCCTAAAAATGGATTACAAATGAACATATAAAAATTTAAACTGTATACAGAACATTAAAAATATTTAACTCACCTTCTATTAGCACAGTATTTGCATAATGAAGTCAAAAATAAGCTATTTCACACACCTGTAAAATTATCATCAGTAGTGTTTGATGATACACCAAAAAGAGAGCATGTCATAAAGTGAATAACATCCATTCTCCAAGTCTCATGGATTCCTTGGGAGGGCAAATTACTCTCAACTTTGACCCTTTCCAAGCCACAGTTTTATTAGGTATCCTTTTTTTTTTTTTTTTTTTTTGCCTTTTTCTCAAAAGCTCATTGTGGGTCATTGTGCCTTTTGATAAAGCACACACAGCTTTGTAGGACCCAAAGCTCAGTTTCAGTTTTAAATCAAAGCTCAGTTTCTTCCCCCCATATCATCATACTGCAAGCCCCAGAGTAAAAACATGTGGACAACATTTTCCTGCTTTTTCAGTTCAGCCCCTGTACATGGAATCAGAAGGGTTCGAAATCCAGAAAGCTGGTAGCTTCCAGATCTAGGTATGGCACGAACTGCCATGCATTGTATCTGTTTCTGCTGTATAGACAATTTGAGTTGGAGATGGCGGAGGTGGGGACAGGACAGAAATGTTGCCTGCAAGCAACAAATTGGGCACAGTTATATTCCCTTTCAGAATAGCTGACTTGCACTGTCATTGAAACCAAAAGCTTCCAAGAGGGTCAGGCTAGATGGCCCAGTGCCAAGTGGTTGCCATGGCAGTTGGACCACGTACTACCTGCTGATGTCACATTGTAAAATACCACTAGTGATACTGCTTGTTGAAAAGCACTCATCTGAAGGATCATGTGTATGCGTGTGTGTGTGTGTGTGTGTGTGTGTGTGAGAGAGAGAGAGAGAGAGAAAACTCAAATAGTCCCTCCTTCTCTTCCTCAATTCATGCCTCCCCATTTTAATCAAACCATATTTTGCTATTAGTTGGGTATGCCAGACAATACCAAACTATGGATTAAACAATCCTTCCAAACCAGGGGCAAATCCTAGACTGGTCACTCCAAACAGTAGTTTTGTGGTTTGGATGCAATGCCTGACTGTGGTTTTGATTAAAACAGGAAGTCATCAATTAAAGGTCCACACATAAGAGGAGTAAGGAAGGACTGCTTGAGCCACTTGCTGATTCACACTCCTCCCAGTCATAATTTGTGCATCCTCTGAATGCCCTCTCTTCTGGAAAATGCTCAGGCTTTGGCTCTGACAAGGTTTGCAAGTGGAAGGAATTCTGAAATTGTGTTAGCAACCACCAGTTATCACCAGTGTCCCTGTTGTTGTCTGAATGTAGGCCTAAATTAGCAGCCAGGGCTGACTTATGTTTGTATCTTCTTTTTGTAGGAAGTGTACAGGATCCCAAAGAAGAGCCAAGCAGAAAAGGACATTAGCGGTATGTGTTCAAGGACATCTCCTTCTTTCTGTTTGTTGATCAGCTAAATGGGTGAGAGTTGGGAACGATACAAACCTAGTGTTGGTTAGAAGTCCGACTGGAATGTAATGCCAGGGAGTGTCTGAACAGAACTTCCTTAAGGGAACTTTGGCGCTGCGGTGACCAGAGATCAAAGGCAGAGGTCAGATTCAAACTGGGGAAGTCCTGGTTCACAGCTCGGTCTCTTAACTACTGCAGTGAAGCAGTGCTCATATTTCATATAAGGTTTTCTTACATGGGTATCATGTAGCTTCCCATCAGGTGTAGACCAAATAAGATTTACCCAGCATTTTAGAATGCTCAAAGCACGTCCCGCACATTAGTTGTAATTTTTTAACAACCTTGCGAGGCGGGTCTGTTTTTTTATTCTCAGATTTCAAAATGCAGGCTAGGGCTGAGAGGAAGTGTCTCCTCCTGCCAGCAGGGCAAAAGAGAGACATGGAAGAGGCGGGAGTCTGTGCTGGGCTGAGACATTGCTGACATCGCTCAGTCGGCCACAGCAGCTTGGATTATCACTAAGCCCTGGCTATTTGGATGCTAGACGATCGGGAGTACCGTACAATTGGATGCTGAACTGTTGGAGTTTTAGTGTATTCGGGTTAGAACAAAAGAGCACTGCGAAGCTTTAACCATTTGCATGCTTTATAAGCTTTTGGCATTTTCTTTGATTTAGCCAACTTTAGAAAAGCTGAAATTGTGCATTCAGTTTGCAGCTCCTGACAAAATGGACTCTTGGTTCACTGCTAACAGTCCTGCCAAATATTGAAGTTTTGCAGTGTAGGTGGGAAGTGCAACAAGTTAAGTCAAATTTTAAATAACATATTGTCTTGAATAGGCAAATGACTCCTCTTAAAGACGGGTGTTATAGGAATGACAAAGCTTCTTGAACAATAAGCATTCAGAGTTGAGCACTGTTGACATGTCATTGGATTCCGAGAGAGAACTAAGCACTTGGCTAGATCTTGCCTCAGAGTGGTAATTTTCCTGTCTCAACTGAGAGCTCAACACTAGGGGACCTAGATTTAGTCGGTGCTGGGCCCTCATCAGGTGGTGATTCTGCAGCTAACAATTTCTGCCCGTTATTGACCACAGATCGTGGGAGAGAGACAGGTCGAGACTCCACTTCTGCCCCCAAAAATCTGAGCAGAGAACGAGACCCTGAAAGGCAAAGTCAGAGCAAAGAAAAGAAGAAACGCAGGGACTCCTTGTCTCCCCCTTCAGCGTATGAGCGCGGCACCAAGCGGCCAGACGATAGGCAAGTTGTGTGTTTCTTGCGATTCTTCAGCTGGTCTCTGAGTTCCACTGTAACCTTGTTTCAGCATGGTAAAGGCTTTGCAGAGCGGTCATCGGAAAAAGTGGGGGTTCACCAGAGCTGGTGACTTGTGTGTTCCATTCCCCAGATCCCAGAGTGAAGAATTGAGTTTGATTTTGCATCAAACTTCCATGGTGCCAGAAACTCTGAGATTGGTGTGATGTCTGAATTGATACTAAGAATATTTATGTACTGCTTGGTAAGCCACAGTTTGTAGTTGGCTGGCAGATGTGGAATCTCTGGCTTGATGTGGGTTTCCAGATCATGGTTTTTGCTAGCTCATGTTTGGTGTGATGCACTCACTCAGCCAGAGTTCAGCCATTGCTCCAGCTCCAGAGATTGCTGGACTTGAGAGTTAAGTAGTCTGGGATTCTTTTGATACATGTTCTCAGTAGTCTTTAGAGCCACCCAGCAAGGTAAAGCTGTTTTGCTGTCCAAGTATTTCAGCTGGGATGGGGGCTGCGAGTGAGTGCACAGTGACTTCACAGCTGAGGTGAGGCTTGTCCCGGAATCTTCTTGGCTCACTTTCTTTGCCACTGTACTATACCAGCTACCTCCTGGCTCCTAAGCTAGGCTATTAAGCGCCAAATCCTAAAGCTGGCATTAAGCTCTAACCACCGGCTCCTGTATTGCGAGTGTGCCGTAAAGCATGTTGGCGGCACTGCCAAAGGCTCCAACATTGGCACTGGGCCTGTGCCCATGGCGCAAAGCCTCAGTGCTGAGGAGCAGCTGCCATTCCACCGACCATGGTATGTGAGATCATGGGCCAGTGAACAGCTTTTGGAGCAAGGGGGAAGGCAGGGGGAGGGTGTAACTTGGCAGGGATGGGGAGGAGCGGCCCCAGGAGGGGGTGGAACTGGCAGCGGCCCTCACTCCCACATCCTGAACCCCCTTGTCAAGCTTGGATGCCTGACACGGAGCTGCTCCAGTCTCCACCAGCAAAATAGCCAGCGGAGCCTGGAGTTCCCCATTATGGGGGCCGAGGCTTTTCCCGGGGGAAAGGGAACAATTGTCCCCTTCCGTCGAGGAGACTACCGTGTCTCCCACAGGATGCGGTAGTAGCCATTTTGGGACTGCTGTTCCTTCAGGAGTTGGGCAGCTCAGGACTGGGCTGTAAGTGACTGTTTGATTGCAGTGAGCGACGCACAAGGACCCATGAGGATTATAGCCCAGGATTGCAACCCTGCTGTCTCTTTCCCCAGATATGACACGCCAGCCACAACCTCCAAGAAGAAAGTCCGCATCAAGGACCGCAACAAGCTCTCCACAGAGGAACGCAGGAAGCTTTTTGAGCAGGAAGTTGCCCAGCGTGAGGCTCAGAAACAGCAGCAGCAGCTGCAGAACCTTGGGATGGCTTCCCCTCTTCCTTACGACTCCATGGGCTACAGTACCTCCCACCACACCTTTATGGGTTACCCCCCAGGTTACCCCATGCAAGCGTATGTGGATCCTAGCAACCCCAATGCGGGGAAGGTGCTACTCCCCACTCCTAGCATGGACCCCATGTGCTCCCCTGCAGCCTACGAGCACCCTCAGACTTTGGTGGGGCACACCATTGAATCCACCTTGACTGCTCCACAGCCAGTGCCTGTGGTTCAACACGTAGCAACGACTCTAGAAGTGTCGGCCCCGCAGTATGTAGCACAAAGCGACCCTGTGGTCCACCAGGAACCAAACGTTGCGGTCTTGCCAGTACCAGCCCCGGGGCCAGTGCAAAGTCAGAGTTATGGAGTCTGGGACTCCAGTCAGCAGACTGTAGCGGTGCAGCCGCCGTACTCCCCAGCCCAGTCCCAGCCAGCCATCTACTATCAAGGACAGACCTGTCAAACCGTGTATGGGGTGACATCGCCGTATTCCCAGACCACGCCACCAGTTGTGCAGGTGAGTTTGCCTTTTCTACGTACGTTGGGGGCCTCAAATGGGCCTAGACTCTGAAGGGGTTAAAACTACCTGCAACTTTTTTGGGGGGGGGTGGAATTGAGGTGTTCTGGATGCTCTGCTCCATGCTCGGTTCTCAGTGCCTCACTTAATAAAATCTTTTGTTCTATTTCTTGTTCCAAACAGTTGGCTTCCTGTTAGCTTAGCCATGTTGGCTTACACCATGAGGACCATACAAATTAAAAGCATAAACATAATGTTAAGCAGCAACAGTTAAACCCACGACTAGCAGAAAAATAAAGCCACCAGGCCTCAGGACAGTGGTCCAGAAAGATCCCAAAGGCAGAACAATCTTGGCTTGCCACTGAGAAGTCAGCAGAGATGGAATATCCTTGCCCCTCCATCCATAACAATCTCAGTGCCATGGCAATACCCTAGAAAAGGTGCTCCTTTGGTGCTCTCCAATTCATACCTTGGAACGATGTTTTGCGTACAATCTGGTTCTTTAGAGCAGTGCACCAAAGGGTGGAGCTACCTCCCAAGGTGCTGAAATCTCCTTCAAGCACCTGAAGAAAAGGTTAAATGTGCCTTGGCTTGATGTTTGACTCGGTATAGCACCTCCTGTTATGTAGGGCAAGAATTTCAGGGGTGCTGATGTCCCTTAAAATTTTATCCAAAGTTCCTTAGAGCCCAGCCCTATGCATGTCTACTCAGAATTAAGTCCTGTTATAGTCAATGTGGCCTACACCCAGGTATGGTGAAAAGTTCCACACTTCTGGACACTGTCACTGATCTTCCCTGTCAGCAAATGAGAAGGGAATCAGGGCAGGCAGCACTTACATCCATGGGGCAGTGCTGGGTTCAGGAGACCCATTTGAAACTGCCTTGTATAGAGCATGCCAGAGTCTTTTGCAGTGTTTATTGTTTTCCAGCAGAAGCGCAGGGTCATCTTAGCAATTTGATTGTCATGGAAACGTTTCCCTGGAATTCAGAATTTGCAAATGATTTATCTAAATTTGGAATTGACAAAGGGGCTTGGGCGTTCAGCAGTGACATCATCGTCACAATTCTGGATTGCTGATGTTGTGTAAGTGGCTGTGCAGAGCTCTTGCCCAATTTGCCATGCGCCAGACCAGGAATGTCAGAGCTCTCTGCCTAGGCTTGCTGCGTAGTACAGGGATTCAGCAAGCCTAGGCTGGTGGCTCTGCTGTTCCCTGCCTGGTGCATGGCGAATTGGGCAGGAGGCTTTGCCTCCAAGGTCAAGCTTCACGCGGGCTAGATGACCATGGGAGGCAGGTCAGATGTGCTCCACAGGCCATAGTTTGCCAACCCTTGGGCTAAATGTATCATTAGGTCCTTGTTGCTTTCTAGCTCAATTAACAGCTCTCACACAGTATCTGTTCTCTTTGGTTGTCCTCTAGAGTTACGCGCAGCCAGGCCTTCAGTATATCCAGGGGAATCAGATTTACACTGCTCATCCTCAAGGTGTTGTGGTTCAGCCCACAACAGCTGTGACAACTATTGTAGCAACAGGGCAGCCCCCACCTATGCAGCAGGTAAGATTTCAGCAGCCTTGCAATTAGGATCTGAAAACCTGGCCATGCTATTCCTCTCCTGCTTCAGGGAAGTTGCTGGTGGTGGTGGCAGTGATGGAAGTGGGAAGCATTTTTCATTCTTAAAAAACTTGTGTGCCATGCCAAGGGGGTTGGTGGCAGTGGCGGAGGGGGTGTGTGGCCACACCAAGGACGGCAGTGACTTTGGCACTCGATGTTATGAGAATGGGGCAATAAGATGCATGCCTCCTTCAAAGCTATATTTATGCTTCCTGTCTACGAATTAAGCTGCACCTGCTAGGTAGTTCCTCTCCCTAAGGAGAAGAACATCTATTACTGGCATCAGCCCATGCCAATTATCCCTGCCTGTGTCTGATAAGAGATCTCCTACTTACAAGAAGCCAGGCAATAATCATATATGTATTTTTGCTGATTTTGCTGCTTGATTTTGCTGTCAAATAGTCTGTTTTTGGCCAAGTAGCACAGATTTCCTGATAAATCAGTCCAAAGCCTGCTTTGGACTTTGTATAAGTCCAAATAAGCTTCTGTATTTGGTCATTGCTTTGTTCCCGGGCCTTGCTGGCTAGGTGAATCACCTGGAGACACTGGTTAGTCACCTGGAGTCTTATAGAGATGCCTGTATAAGTCTTATGCCTGGAAACATTGAAACTTTTGGCCAGGATATACCTCTGGATGCCTGGAGAGTAAGTTGCAAGTAAGCATCCTATAAGTTGATTCTATTAGGTCTTAGACAAATAAAGCTCTTTTGTGACAGGCTTGGGCTAGACTTGCTTCTTCCTCTGATCCCAAAGAACCTGGAGCCCACGGCTACCACAACAGGCAAGAAACACACACGTTTCATTTTAGAGACTCTCCCTTAGCAGGCTTTGCAAAATCCTCCCCTTGCCCAAGGCACAAATAAATTCTGGTGGGAGGCAGCCTCAGAAGCTCTTAACTGCGGGTTTATCAAGTCATGCTTCTTCCTGCGGCATGGCAAAATCATGGCATGCAAAAAGTGTACTGCACAACTGTCTCTGGGTGCTTTGGAGGAAAGGTCTTGTAAGTTGGGGGCAGGAGCGTGACATAGCTAGCTGAAATACTAGCCATCTTATAGTTTTGTTGCTGTAGATTAGCAAGCAAGCAGTATTTATAAACCGCTTTTCAACAAAAAGTTCACAAAGCGGTTTACAGGCAAAAAATAAAGTTAATTGGCTCCCTGTCCCCAAAGGGCTCACAATCTAAAAGAAAAAGAAAAGAAAAAAAGCAGAACACCAGCAGCAGAAGCCACTAGAAAAGACACAGTGCTGGGGTGAAGAGGGACAATTACTCTTCTCCTGCTAAATATAAGAGAAGCACCACTTGAAAAAGTGCCTCTTGCCCAGTTAGCAGGGAAGAGCAGAACATTAACAGGCTTTAGAACATTAGCAGGCTTCATGTTTCCTTTCTTTGTCTTGCCACTGTCAGCCGGAGCTGGTGGTGACCAACAACCTTCTAGACCTGCCTCCACCATCTCCTCCTAAACCCAAAACCATTGTCCTGCCTCCCAATTGGAAAACAGCCCGCGATCCCGAGGGGAAGATCTACTACTACCATGTTGTCACCAGGTAAAGGGCCTGTCTATGTACTGCGTTGTATTTTATTCTCATCTGTTTATCCTGCTTAATTGGTTCAACTACCATTTCTCAAAGGAGCATCACACATGCGTGGATCTGTCACATGTGGAGGTGTGGCTGGATTGAAGGTTCAGCTGATTATCTGAGCTGGACAGGCAGTCGCTTTCAGATCAAAGACCCAGCTCATCCGGGTGTTTCCAGCAATGCAGTGGATGGTTTTGAAGGACATTGGAGAGGTGTTGCTTGTGGTCTGCTTCGACTGGCAGCAAGTCCCTAGAGCCGCAGAAGGTCCCAGCCTGACCATCTGCAAATCTTTTAACTAGCAATGCTGGGAGGTTGAACCTGGAATGCTCTGCATGCAATTCAGGTGTTCTATTCCTGAACGAGGGAGCCTCCTGTTCCCTCATAAGAATGCAATCCAAGGGTGTGTTTGTCCCCAGGAGGCTGGTCCTTTGCCTAGAGACACCAGGACTTGAACCTGGGAGCTTTTGTATGCAAAGTGGCTCAGCTGTGGGCTACGCCATATACTGCTTTTTTCAACTCCTTGGCTCAGCTGTGGGCTAGGCCATACACTGCTTTTTTCCCTTCTGGATGCAGTCAGTTGTGTCCTCCTAAATGTACTGGATGAAATGCCTTTCAGTGTAGAGACATTTTCATAAATATCAACTGATTTACATGCAGCGTTTGGCATCTGTGGCTATTCCAGTCTTGCCTCAGGCTTGACACTGTCAGAATCCAGTCCTGTCCTACAACAGCCTAGAGTGTGCGGCAGCACCAGTGCAGCATACGCTGTTTGCTATGGGCTGTGCAGGGACCAGACATCCCCGGAGAGGTAAGTGAAAATGTTTTAACTTACTTCTCTGCAGGCTGCCTGGTCCCCAGTGGGCCTCCTCAGACGTGTGCCAGCTCTTTTGCTGGCGCAAGTCTGAGGAGACTCCTGAGAGCTGATTTGGGCTGGGAAGGAGGTTAGGATCCGGCATGCGAGGCTGCTGCCACCGTGATTTGTCCCCCAGCCCAACCAGATCTGCTCCCAATTGTTGCCACAGACTTACTGGCAACCACAGAGGTTCTGTGGGCAGCTGCCTCCTGCGTACAACCTCAGGGTGTTGGTGCCGGTGGCCAGAGACTGCAGAACAGCAGAGCATCTTTCGCACTGTTGGCCTTGGTCTCACAGTGGCAGGTTGTGAGATCTGCCAGTATAATAACCAGCATTGAACTGGGCCATCAGACAAGTCCCAGGATCTGGATTTTTGCAGATGTTCCTGCAAAAGGAGGAGCCAGCTTTTGAACTGGCTGGCTTAGTGCTTCAGCACATGAGGATTGCTCCCTCCCTGGCTCTTCGTTTTGTGTGTCTGGTCCTGCCCTACCATCCTTCTCTCTGAATTCATGTTCGCCTTTATCTCAGTCAAGATGTCCTTTCTTCAGACAAAAGAGTCACAAGGACATGATACTTGTATTTATTCAGAGTTTTTCCTTTGGCACATTGGGACAGTGTTGGCTCACAGCTTTCAACTATTTGTGTAACTCTCATCGCTGGCCGTTTCAGAGGGCACTATGGGGTCCTGAGCCTTCTTGAAGTCTGAGTAACCTTTTCTCTCCGGTGACTTCTGTTCTCCTTTCCGCAGGCAAACACAATGGGACCCGCCAAACTGGGACAGCCCCGGAGATGATGCCAGCCTTGAACACGAGGCTGAAATGGACCTTGGAACCCCAACGTATGATGAAAACCCCATGAAGGTGAGTTGGCATGATTGCAGACCAGTATTTGATGTCACCACCTCGTTCCTTGATGACGTTGCTTGCTACTGATGAGAAGACTAAGGACGGGAATTGCCTCCCAGCTCTGCCAGAAGTGGTTTATTTTAAAGCATGCGTATCCTGCCACTTCCTGTCCTGCAAGGGAAGCTCAAGATGGCTCGCAACTCAAGGCTAAGGAGAAAAAACACATCAGTTAAATACACCAACATTATATGAAATAAAAACAGAAAACGGCAACAGATGCATGGACCTGGGTAAGAACAGCCTGGCAAAACAGTCCAGAGGATCCAGTATCCAAAGGTGCTGTCAGACTATGGCTTGGTGTGGTGTCTGAATCTACAAATGGTGGTTTGTGAAAGGCCAGCAAAATAGCTGGAAAAATACAGTTTGCGTTGAGCTTGCAAGCAAAGGGGGCAACTTAGGCCAAGCGAGAGGGGGCGTGCCGCTCAGAGTGTCCCAGAAACACTCGAAGGTAACACAGACTCCAGTCTAGGGGGTGGTCAGGGCAGCATCCTGGACATATAAAACTGACCATTGGAGAGGAATTGTGCCCCAGATCTTCAGGGTTTCCTGCAGATTTCAACAAGCTCAAATGTCTGCAACTTCTTTTGGATTTCTGTGACAGCCCCACCCCTCCTCCCTTCCCCTCCTCCCAAGGGGAAGATTTGTACCATAAGGTGTGGGAAAGGAAAGACATCCTGCTGGCTGGCTCAGTGCAGAGAATACTCACGTTCTTAAGTGACTGCTCAGAGACGGTTTTATTGCCAAGGGGTTCACAGAGAGGCAAAATGGGTTGTCTTTTATGTTATAGGAGCCATTATTCACGACTCCATGATCTTTCCCACATCTGTCATTCACATCACGCAGGCTTGATTTTTCTCTGGGTCAATAGGATGCTCTTCGTCCCGCTAACCCACCACTAAAGTAGAGGTGCTGCCTTCACCCCCTCCAGCAGATCAGCCCCCTTTCCCCAGCATACCCTAGGGTCTCACAACGTTGCATCTAAGATGCCCTGCAGGGCTGCTTCTGCTGCGTCCCTCACTGACTTTTATTTGCCCAGTTTCCTTCTTCCCTTGGCTTCTTTCTCTTCCTGCTGTTTCTCTTTCTTCCCACCTCTTGCTTGGCCATCGTCTCCTTTCCCCTAGTCAGGACTGGCGTTCTCTCTTTCATCTCTTCTCTGTTCCATCCAGCCCCTCCTTCTTTCTTCTTCCCCTTTTTGCCCATCTCCTTCCCTTCCAAACCTTGCTGCCCTCCCTGCCTTGCCTGACCTCAGGATTGCTGTCAGCTGGGCTGCTGACAGTCTCTCCTGTTGTTTCAACACTTAGCGATGACATAGCAACTGGGGAACCAGGAAGTAGCAGCTGACCTGTGCTGGAGTTGCTGGAGGCCACAGTGTCTTCTAATACTATTTCTTTCAGCAAAAGGCATTATTCCAGAATTAGGGGATGCTGCTGAAATAGCCATGGTTCCAAAAGATGCCACACAGCTAAAGTCAAACCAATTCTCTGGACCTCTTTGCTTTATGAAGCTGATTGGTCAGCTGAGTCAGTTGACGGGTCAGTCTGGGTCATTGATGTCCTTCCTGATTGGCAGAGCTCTTACCCTGAAGTGACCTTGGGCTCTTCTGCCTGTAAAACTACGGCCCCTTCCCAAATTGAAATGCAAAATGTATATAGCAGTGTTGACTACTTGGCAGTCCAAGTTAATAATACAGTATGTTCATTTGGATCCAGTGGATTTATTACCACTTTGTTGAAGACAATGTTAGACAATGTTTAAATGCTGTCCAGTATTCCTGTGTGCCAAAATGCTTTTACAAGTTTCTTATCAAGTGTTCAGAGCATTTTGACACTGGTTTGACTCTGTTAGGCAGTGTCTTGTTTTATTTCTCTTGTCCTCAGATTAAGGTTTTGCTGCCAATTCTTTATTTCCTGGTTTATAGGGAACTTCATCCCAGGAGGCCTTTCTGGCAAGGGATGCTTTGGGGAGAGGGCAGATCCTCTCTTGTTCTTCCACCTTCAGGGAATATATTTCCCGAAAGAACAATGTAATAGCACTGATGGGTTCTCAGACAACCCATATGCTTTCTCCTATATGAATAAAAATGGATACTGCCAGAATAAACTAACTTGTATTTTTAACTCCTCCCAGTCTTCCAAAAAACCCAAAACAGCAGAAGCAGACACCTCCAGTGAACTGGCAAAGAAGAGCAAGGAAGTGTTCCGGAAGGAGGTGAGGACCTTCTGGCAGGTGCTTGTCGTCTCTGTTTGGGTGCAAGTCCCTTTAAGATGCTGGGGCAGCTTCTGCTCTCGTGCCAGGGGAGTAGTCCGTCCGGCGGGTGGCTCTTCCCTACCATTTTAAATTGCCTGTCGAGTGTTTGAAAATGGGCCAGGAAAATGTCAGTCACCCAGAAGGTAATAAAGAGCAGCTTTCCAAATGCAAAATCCTCCATGGTGAAGATTCGGGTCACGATTCAGCTTTTTTCCCCTTTCTGGGTCCTGGAGAAACTGCCAACAGCATTAAAAATGGTTGCTTGATGCCTTCTCCCGTTTTTCTCCCAGATGTCTCAGTTCATCGTGCAATGCCTGAACCCCTACCGCAAGCCGGACTGCAAAGTGGGGCGGATCACCACCACTGAGGACTTCAAGCACCTGGCACGGAAGGTAGCCCTCGCTCTTGCTTGCCGGATACGAGTGGGCAGGAACACTGGCAGCCGCTTTCTAAGCAAGCCTCGAAGGCCAGAGGGTTGAGGCGAGGACTCGCCTGGGAAGGGTTTTGAGACGCCAGCGTAGAAAAGACTGGCAAGGGGTGTGTGCCTGTGGGTGTAACTGGCTTATAACTGAGGGCCGTGGTGGGAGGAAGAACCTTAATGGGCGTTTGAGTGTGCAGAGTGGAAATGGGAGTTGTGTGTGCCTGCAGCACCGTTTGGAGATGAAGTGCTGCCTTTGAAGCCGGTGCCAAATTTCCTCTTAGGAGGGCCAGCCCAAGGCCCGCGTTGCTCGACTGCCTTTCGAGCAGCACATGCTGCCTGTGCTCCTAGCCAACAGTTTCAGGGTTGTCTTAAAGTGGGGTGGGCAGCTGCTGGCCTGTGGGTGACCTGCACTCTGACCTGTGCTTGCTTGCCAGAGCTGTTCCGTAGAGCCCTGTTCGGAAGAGCCCTCTACCCAACGGCCAAGCCACTGCCCAGGCATTTTTTTCTTGTTTCCTTCTTCCTGAGCAGGCTTCGTGCCGGCTGGGGCTACTTTGAGCTGGTTGCGAGAAGGGCCTCTTCTTAATTTTTACAAATTTAAATCCTTTTTCCATTCAGAAATAAACTCCGCACACAAAGCAGCTTACAGAAATACACAATTTAACAAATAAAACGGCTGAAAATGCAGTAGGCTTGCTTCCTTATATTTAAATAGGGTTCCAGCTGAAATATGTTAAACATTCAGTTCCGTATTGAAACACTCTCAACAGAAGCCTCTTTGCCATAAGCAGGCAGCTGACCTGGCAAATCAGGTCCTCTGTTTTTCAGTTAGTAACAGAGCTCATCACAGTGATGTGTGTGATGTTCCTGTTCTGTAACAGGTTTTGCAGGGAGAGGGGAGTGAAAAGACAGGTAAAGACAGACAATTGTTTCCTCCCCCTCCTGTGAGCAAAGGGGCACTGTGGTGCCATCTCCCGTATACCCAGCCTGTGCTTTGAAACATGTCAGGGATTCCCACAGTGGGATGCGTCTTGGGCGCATGCTTGCACAAATGAGTCATCTTGGAGGAATTGCTGATGCTTGATTTTCTGTTGGCTGCCACAAACCTTGCTTAAAACCTTGCTTGCCTGGGATGAGAAGTGCAACACAGGCTGGACCCAGGAGACCGGAGGGCCTGATGGTCACTGTTTCCTACGCAAGCAAGGGCTTGAATCAAAAATCACCATTTGTGCTCATTGACTGACTGTACATCCACCAGTCTTCTTCCAGAGGTTACTGCCTCCTCGAGGTGAGAGTGTGGGCCCAGTAATTTCTGAAACCCTTTCACTCTCCTCTCCAGGATGCTCTAGGGGCCCTCCTCACTAGGTTTCTGTGTTCTCTCCCCCCCCCCAGCTGACCCACGGAGTGATGAACAAGGAGCTGAAATACTGCAAAACTCCTGAAGACCTGGAGTGCAATGAGAATGTGAAACACAAGACGAAGGAGTACATCAAGAAGTACATGCAGAAATTTGGGGCTGTTTACAAGCCCAAAGAGGACACTGACTTGGAGTAATCGCAGAAGGAAGGAAGGAAGAAGTCGTCCCTCTTCAGGAGCCCTCCTGCCTGCCTCCGATGCTTTTCTCCGCTCTCTGAAGCACCATCTCAGTCACGGCCCCCACCTTTCCGAGTCTGGTCTGAAGAGGCCCAAGCGAGAGCGGCAGGAGAAGCACCCCCGTGGCACAGCCAGGAGGCCACAGTCCTCGGCCTGCTCCTGGTGCCCGGCTGCGAGCAAAAGCAGATCCGGCGGTGCTGCAGAAGCGCTACGACCCGCAGGCGCACCTCGTCCCCCCACTCGAGACCTGTATGATATTTTAACGTACATGTGAATATATTGAGCTTTTCTTTTGCCCCCCTCCTTTTAGCCCAACACGTGTTGATATCATGGGAACACTTTGTAAGAATAGTTTTGAGAGTTTCTCTCTCCCTCTTTTCCTTTTCCTTTTCCTGTTTTTTTTTTCCTTTTGGTTCTCTGCAAGGTTTAATCTGTTATCATGTAAATATTTGCAAACAGGCCGCCTCAGGGTTTCTGGCAGGCCATGTGCTATGTTGATAAGATTGATTTTACTGCTTAAATCATTTTACTTTATTCAATTTTTACTGAAGTTTTTATGTAAAAGGAAAAAAAAATAAAAAATTAAATAAAATGGTAATGAAAGAACAGAACAGCTTTGAAGTGCGTATTGGGGAAAGGGCAAAGCAGCAGAGGGGGTGAAGGGAATGTCCTCAGGACAAGGAAGGAGAAAGAGGCTGCCTGTGTCCCAGCAGCTGGTCCTGTGTAGCACGCAGAGGTTCCTTTTGACCAGCAGGGCTAGTGGCCGTTGCTAGAGACATCCTGGTGGTCAGCTTCCCCTTTCAAAGGCACTGGAACCAGTAGCCTCCACTTCCATCCTGCAGCAGCAAATCCCAGAAACTAATTGGGTATTGCATAAAGCAGGATTTCGGTTTTATTTGGTCTGTTCTGAACGTCTAGCCAGTCAATTTCCTGGGTGTTTGTCCATTCCTGGTATTTTGTGAGTGGAAAAGTGTGTCTCTGCCTGCCTTTTCTCCATCATTTTGTCAAGTTTTATCCTGATCCCCCCTTCCCACCTCTAAAGGTTTAGTGTAAGAGGTGCTGCTCTGTTCTCCAGAGGACAGGGTCAGAAATGATCTGAACGCTCCAGAACGACACCCTTGCAAGTGGCAGTAAAGGAGACGAGTGTTCAGGCACGGGGCTGTACACAAACGCATGAACGTATTTCATACATGTTTACCACATCCATGGCAAAAACCCCACCCCTATATGCAGCGGCGTCATGCTGCCGGAATGCTGGGCGGGAGGAACGGGTGAGCGGCAGCCCGCCCGTTGCATACCGCTCCGTTTCGCCGTCTTCCCCGCCCCCACGGGGGCGGGGAAAACGGCGAAACGGAGCGGTACGCAACGGGCGGGCTGCCGCTCACCCGCTCCTCCCGCCCAGCATTCCGGCAGCATGACGCTGCTGCCTATATGTTTCATCAGAGCTCTGTGATTGGCACTCCCCACATATTTTTTTGTAAAAGCAGCTGCAGCAGCCCAGCCCAACGTGGGTCAGGGAAGGCAGCCCAACCCTCTTCCCCGTGGTGCAGTCTTGGCCCTCCCTCTTTTGAACCAGCTGTTGAACATCAAGAGAAACTCACCCACACACGTGCTCCCCCCTAATACGGACTCTTCACACACACACACCCCTTCGCACCAACTTTGATAACTGGGTGTTTTAATCATGGAGCTCCAACATACACTGCAGTTTGACCGATCAGTAAGAGATAAATCATTAGAAGTATCCCTTTTTTTTCTTGCCACTTAAAACGTTTTTCCAGTATGAGTAAAAATGATCATCAAAATGTTACCCATCTCTTGATTTAAAATTGGTAGGATCTAAATGAAATTATTTCAGGGGTCAGATCTGAGCCAGTTCCCAGGCTCTAGTCAAAGAGTTGATCCATGCCTTACAGGCTCTCAGTGGTTTAGGACTAGGATGCAGGGAGAACTGTCTCATCTCTGGTGACTCCCAATAACATCAGACGTTCGGTAGGGGAAGGAATGAAAGGACCTTCTTTGTCGCCACCCCTCGACAACAAGATCCTCTGCCTGGGAGTTCTGTCTGGCTCCCCAATTACCTTTTGAAGGCATTTTGTTACATCAGGTCTTGGCTGGATGTTTTGTCTTTTTTTCCTCTGCAAATCGCTTTGTGAATTTGTTGAAAAGTGGTATATAAATATTAGCAAAAGAGCACCCCAAAGCTGAACATTTTGCTCAGGTTTCCAAGGGCATCTCAATCTAAATCTGTTGCCCTCTTGGTTATACCCCAAAGTCATCCTTTTGAGATGATTGGTAAGTATTTAAAAATTCCTCTTTGCTTGCTTGTATTGCACCAGAGTAGAAGAGCTGCTTCAAGTTACTAGCCTACTACCCTGTGCTATGAGAGAGAGAGAGAGAGAGAAGAGGAGGGGCAGGCAGGGGAAAAACTCTAATAACTAACACTTGTGGCAGCCAGAGAGACGCTAGCAGCAAATGTTTGGGCCTCAGGCTGGCAGAAAACCATTAATCCTCCCTTGCCTCCAGCCTTTGTGACTCATGAGCGATTCTCCTCCCTGCTCGCTGGGCCAATGTATTAGACCTTTGGTTGGCTGCATTCGGGGTGGCTTTGAATGGCTCCAGGCTTCTGCCTCATGAAAATGCTGGTGTCCATCTGTAAAGGTCCACGCTGGAGAAGGGATGGCTGAACTGGACTGTACCTAAATAGTCCTCAGAGCTTTCTGCTGATTTTCTTCTGTGAACTGATCAAACCTAACTGCTTTTCTGAAAAGCAGTTAAATGAAAGTTGAAAAGCACGGAATAAAAGCTGACCAACAAGGTCCACAGACCCAGGACCTATTTCTATTCCATATATAATAACTTGGTGTAATGGATTCTTCCCTCTCCTCTGCATCCCGTATTCAGTGTTTTGCAAAATTACGTGGTTTCTCCCTGGACAATTCAGCAAAATTCTCCCTAACCGTTCTCTTTCCTCAGCTACAGTATCTTTCTGTCCAACATCATCTACAAAGCATGAAAAATAGTTCCCTGCTCTCAGGAGTCGCAGTCACAAAAGACTGAGCGCCACTTTGGTGCCCCTGGTTATGGTCCATAGGCAGGATTTAAAGTTGTGGATGAATTTGTCCTATGCCCTAACCCAAACAAGGTCCCTAACCAGGCCTGGGCTGTTGGGTGGTGGGGTTGACGAGAGTAAAAGAATCTTCTGCTGTCGTAAAAGGCCAGCTGATGGTGCGCGCAACACTCCCATCAGTGGCCATTCTGTGAGCACTGCCACAAGAGGTGTCAGCACTGCAGTTTTGTCGCCAGAGCCGCCAGACTTGGTAAGTCAGCTATGAGCCGGGAGGGGAAGGGAGTTGGAGAACTCGGAGTATAACTGGGCAGGGAAAGGAAGGGATGGATTCGGGGCAATAGCACACGCTGGATCCTATCCCCTCCATTTCAAACCTCTCTGCCCCTTTTCTCTCCTTGGATGTACACCACCAAAAGAGGTAGAGGGGACCCATCGGTAGTTCCAGGGCTTAGTAGAAGTAGGCTACTTCAGAGTACCGGGTGCAAGGGAGTGGCAACAAGATGCAAGCGTCTTGTGCCTCGTGCCTCCCTGGGGCACCTGGTGGGCCGCTGTGAGATACAGGAAGCTGGACTAGATGGGCCTTTGGCCTGATCCAGAAGGGCTCTTCTAATGTTCTTATAAATGTTTTGTAGATACTTTCCACATGCTCTCAGGTCACCCCACCACAACACGATGCCTTTTTGGCATGGCCGCATTGGGCCACTGGGGGCAGGGGAGACAATTGGGCTGCTTGTGACTGGATTGCCCTCCCTCATATACATGCTCTTTATTCACAAGGAGTAAAGTCATGAGACGCAGTTGCAGCAAGAGCAAAGCTGGACCTCCACCTCTGACACTGGGGGCTGAGCCTTCACTTAGGAGGACTTCTGCTCAAGGAGAGGAGGTGCCAGTGGTGTTATCCTACCGGTACGCTGGGCGGGACATCTGGGTGATCGGCAGCCCGCCCGTCACGTACCGCAGCGTTACGCCGTTTGCATAACGTACGCAAGCGGCGTAATTGGTTACGCAAACGGTGTAACGCTGCGGTACGCAACAGGCAGGCTGCCGATCACCCGGATGTCCCGCCCAGCGTACCGGTAGGATAACACCACTGGGAGGTGCGCAGCATGTCTCTTGGCAGAAAGTGGGGACACAAATGCCTTCCTGGGAATGGACGAAGCTGCTTTAGACTTGAATCCATCCAGCCAACGTTGGGTCCAGAGAGGTATTCTGTATGGCAGTGGTTCCCAAACTGTGGGTTGGGACCCAACAGTGGGCCACTAAGCACCTAGAGCAGCCATATTGAAAATATGGGAAGATGGGATGCTGGAAAGGGGAAGGGCTGTTTGGTTGTTTTCCTTCTGTCAAGGTTGTAAATAGCTCTTTTCCTTTCTGATTCACTTTGCTATTAGAAAATGGCTGAGAAATAACCCAACTAAATGCTGCATTCTCAGGAAATCAGCAGGTTCTGGTGTCACATTGACAGCACTTCTGGCTGTGACATCACTTCCGGTGGGTCCCGGACAGATTGCCATTCTAAAAACTGGGTTCCAGTGCTAAAAAGTGAGAACCACAGCTGTATGGTGATTAGCGGGGCTGCCAGATTTCCGACTGATGATACACACAAGCCACAAAAAGCCTGCATATATTCAGGGCTGTCCCTTGACTGTTCATCCAGAGCTGAAAGACAGAGAAGCTCCACAAAGTGATGGCGCTGCCCCCACTTGGCAGGTTGCAAGGCCTCAGTTCAGTCCCTGGCAGCATCTCCAGCTACAGGTCAGGAAAGACCCTCCTCTGTTGGAGAGCTGCTGCCAGGCAGCCAAGACCATTCCAAGTGAGGCTACTGGATGCCCTCCTCTTCTCCTCCACACTTTTCGAATGCAGAGCATGGGAGCAGAAGTGCCTGTCATTTTAGCCTCTCCGTGGCTGCACGTTTCCTGCCAGCAATGTGGGCAGCAGGTGGCACTCCTGAGTCGCACTGAACAGGACTCCTGGCCTGCCGCAGGACGTTTTCTAAGGAAGAGCACAAGGGCGGCTTTGCATGGTTACTCTTTGCCAAGCTGCACATCCATATATGTTGGCAGGTACGGAAGATAATCTACCGTGCAGAGAAGCACATGTACAGAGTGCAAATGTTGGATCGCGTACATGGGGCAACATACGATGGACTTCGGGACCCACAGCTGCTTCTCAGTGGTGTGTCACTTGGAAAGGCCTTGTCTGAACAGACACTTGGAGAGGCCTTGGAGAAGCCTTATCCCAACTGGGAATCTCCAATTGGGCATGGAAACTGCTAGGGGGCATCAGAGGGGAGGCAGTTGACCTCGGCACACACCAAGGCCTCTGCAGCAAAATTGAAACTGGTAGGCTTGTAACGCAACATCTGGCCTGGCTCCTAAAGACACAGCACCAACTCTACGGGTTGGCCGCCTGGGGCACCTCAGGGGAAAGGTTGTCCACATAAATTAATCTGTGTAACTAATCCATGTGTCTGTCCAGACCTAACTCTCTACTGTCTGCCCATGAGATGATACTGTAACCTCACCATTCTGGGTGGAATTTAAAGGGGGCCAGGCTTGTCAATCCAAGCAATTGTGAAGGCAATTGTGAGAGCCCTAATGAGGTTATGGCGGCCAAAATCTTTGACATCTCCTGCAGGGAATGTTCCCCCGGTGTTGTTTCTGGCACTCGGTGAGTTGCAAACAGTTGACCAAGAACTGTCAGAGCAGCAGAGAAAGCTGGAGCCAGATACTGCAAACTATTTTGAATATGGGTCTACAGTTGAGTGGACAGTCTTGCCTTGAAGTGGCCCTGCAAAGTCTACTTTACTAAGCCTTCCTGATCCTCCCCCAGGGAGATGCAGGAGCCCTGGGTGGGTCACAACAGGGGCACTCTAGTGCAAGCTTCTTGGCTTCAATGCCCGTTCCAGGCCAGCATGTGGCACTTCTTACCAGGGCCCTCATCCTAACACAAGCTGGTGCGGCTCTTGATCTGCTGTCCACCTTCTGGAATGACCATAGGACGGGCCTGTACCGCTGACAGTTCCTAATGACGAGGTTGAAATGGTCTGAATTCTTCAGTCGACGGCTCTGTGGGCCAGCCCTTCCACACCCAGTAGAGAATGTGTGTGTGGGATGGGGGGTGGGAATCTTCTGCTGTAATCCTGGACACCTGTTCAGCCTGAAGAGGAGTCTGCCAAAGTTACGACTGTTGATAAAGGAGAACGGCACCATTGGGGATTGCGGTGGTAAGGCATCAATGCACTAGCACAGTGCTTCCCAAACTGTGGGTCGGGAGCAAATTTCAGGTGGGTCGCAAAACACCTAGAGCAGCCATATTGAAAGTATGAGAAGATGGGGGCTGGAAAGGGGCAGAGCTGTGTGGTTATTTTGCTTGGGTCAGGACTGTAAATAGGCTTTTCTCCTTTCTGATTCACTTTGCTATTAGATGATGGAGAAATACCCCTACTTATTACTGCATTCTCAGGAAAGCAGCAGGTTCTGGTGTCACAATGGTGGCACTTCTAGTCGTGACATCACTTCTGGTGGGTCCCGGACAGAATGCCATTCTAAAAAGTGGGTCCCGGTGCTACAAGATTTGAGAACCACTGCTTGAGCATGTGTGCAATCCTCTGCACCAATTTCTGTACGTCTTTCTCAGGAAACGTCTCCAACAGGTGGGTAGGTCAGGGATGAGAATTCCCTCGTCTCTTTTCCCTGTTAACCTGCATGTCTAAACAAGGAAGAGGCAGAAACGGGAAGGGAGCGAGAGCTAAGCACTAGGCACTACTGTCCTGGATCATGTGTATGTGGCTGGTGGCCCCTCTCTGGACCCTGGCAATAAGTATTTATTTGTGCAAATCACCACAATAAGCAAGCCTGACTTACCTAGGATATGTTCCTGATTCCCGTCCCTTTTGGTTGTAGATTCACTTGTCAGGCCTCTGCAGCAAAACCAAAACTGCTAGGCCTCTTGAACCCAGTCTCAAAGCTGCACAACACCATAGTGCCCCCCCCCGTGCCCCCCTCAATCACATCCACTGTTCCTCATCCTTTTCCCACTCCCTAGATTGGGAAAAAGCTAATAAGCAGAAGAGGACAAGAGCCAGATAGGATTTTCCTTCACACTTCCTCTTCCATTCTGTTTCCTGTTTCCAGTCTCGGGACAGGGAGGAGGAGAGGAGAGGGGGAGCCACCACTGGGTGAAGGGGGGGGGAGAGCATCTTCCACCCCTCCTCAGCGGCCAAGAGGTCTTGGCCTGGCCCTGTTGGAGAGGAACGTGCTCCTTTTTGAATCTATTATTACTATGGCACCATCAGGAGGGAGGCAGCCAATGCATTTATGTGGGCCCTGTTACAGTGGGGTCGAACACACCCTGTTGTAGAAGGAGAAAAGGCAAGAACTGCCCACATTCTTAGTGGGCAAACGCTCTCCGGGAGGAAAAGAGCACTTGGTTGCAAGCTGCTCTGCCCCTTGACGGAGGAGGGTCTCTGCAGATGAGGCGGGGGCCGTTCTGGAAAGCTGCCCTGTCAGCAGGACAAAGGCAGGTGCTAGGTGGGGGGGGGAATCTCTTCCTCCTCCTCTTACCTCAGCTGTTGCTTGCTTTGGCCCAGTGCCGCAAGGCCTGTCAGTGTCCTGATGGCTTATTTAAGGGAAGACAATAGCGAAGAACAGGCTGACCCGGGCCTTGTCAAGTGGGCGCCGTGGACTTAACCCTGGGGCTTCTCACGTCTGTTCATGGATTTCTCTCTCTCTCTCTCTCTCTCTCTCACACACACACACACACACACACACACACATTCTCTGAATTAAAGTTGGCAAAAGCCCTGAAGGGGAAAAAAAAAAAACACGCTTCTTCCCCTTCACCACCCCAAAGTGTCCAGGCTTGTCCAGGCCACCCACTCAGTGGTGTGTCTGAGCTCCCCCCATCCCATGCTTTTAAAGCCCGGGCCCACCACTTGTTCATGCCGCCCAGCGGCAGCCGCAAGTGGGCTTCCGAAGCCCTGCACCTGTCCGGCAGAAGCGGCCATTTTGCAGGGGCAGCTCCTTCATGGGCCGCTCCCCGGAAGCCTCGCCAGGGCTGAGCGGTCGGATCTGCAGAGTGATCCCTGCACAGGGCCGGCTGAGCAATGAGGGCCACGGAAGTGGCCGTTTTGAGCGGCGAGTTGTGGAGGGCAGTGAACCGATAAGGGGGCCCTGTGCCTGCCCCCTGCCCACCAGTCCGCTGCAGTCTGCCCTCCAATTCTCTTCCCACCCCTGAGAGTGAACATGAGGCGCAGAGCAGCGGCAGCCCCACTTCAGAGTACCGGGTGCAAGGGAGTGGCAACAGGATCCAAGCATCTTGTTGTCTCATGTGCTCCCTGAGGCATTTGGTGGGCTGCTGTGAGATAGTGGATAGGCATTTGGTGGGAAGCTGGACTAGATGGGCCTTTGGCCTGATCCAGCGGGGCTCTTCTTATATTCTTATGTTCTCTAGTGCCACCAGAGGGAGGCGGGGGAGGAAAACAGATCCCCAACCGTTTTGCCACCACAGGCCCCTTGCCCTCCCAGCTGCCGGGTGGGTCAGGAGAAGGCAGCGGACGGGGCAGGGAATCACCAGCAGGGCTGGATTAACATAGTAACAAAAGCAGCATATGCTGCAGGCCCCAGATTTTTGAGGGCCCCGCACTAAATGCTTGCAAGCTGGTGAAATTGGGACCTCACCATCAGGCTACCCTGCCATTTCTGTGTTGGGGGAGCTGCACGTTGCATGCCGAGTAATCATTATGGACATCATCAGTGGTGAACTTCAGCCACTTCTCACCAGTTCTGCAGAACCGGTTGCTAATTTATTGATATACAAAAAATAGCGCTGTAGTAAGAAGCAGTACAAAGAAAGGAGGACATAGAACCGGTTGTTACTTTATTTGAATCCCACCACTGGACATCATTAACCACACGATATGAATAAATAATTTTGTTCAAATGTATCTTCACTGCAGGCGCCGTCCTGTTGGGCCTCAGCATGGGCAGAGCACACACTCCACTGACTATGGCTGTTGCAAACCTCTGCTCCAGAACACATGATGACTGTGGAAGAGTTGACTGTGCTGGCGGGGGAGGGCACTCTGCTGGCACCTGTGGAGGACCAAGCTGGACCAGAGCAGGTAAGCGCCGTGTGGGCCGGCGGAGAGCGGAAGAGGGCAGGGAGGGGGTGTAGCAGGGAGGAGGGATGAAAGCAATGGAGGACCCCTTTATGACATACGCTACGTGCCTTCCACTAGCATAATCCGACCCTGGTTGCCAGTCTGGCTGCCCCCCCCCCAGGAAAAGGGCCCCCTTCCACACCCTCAGCAGTTGCACCTCTCAAGGTGGCAGGACCTGGAGCACTTTTCAAAGTTGGTTGCAGGCTCCCCCCTCCCCAGCTATCCTGGCCCATGACATTTCTGTCCTTCCATCTTTGCTGATCCATTCCAAAGGATTCCGTTGTGTGTGCAGTAGTGTGGCGGGGGGGGGGGGAGCAGAGCAGGAAGGGAGGGAGCTGCTTTCTGTGCCCTCACCCCCTCTTTCGCCTCCAGCTGACATTTCTTCCCCCCCTCCCTCCTCCCCCTGGATCCAGTTTCCCAGCCTGGCTTCCATTAGCAACAGATGCGTCCCCAGCTGTTGTGCTCTTGGGGCCTTTGATCGTCAAGGCCAGGGCCAGGATGCTGCTGCTTTCAAGGCACGGTGCTCTCAGGCGTGTTGTGTGTGTCTGTGTGTGTGCGTGCGTGTGTGTGTGTGTGTGTGTGTGTGCACACGCACATACACACCATGCCCAGCAAGATAAGGCGTCTGGCTGGGTCTCAGAGATGACCACACCAACAGGCTGCCTCACATACCTGTAGTTCCAGGTTGTCACCAAGTCCACGGGATGAGGAGAGGGTTGTCGACGGGCCCCCTACCAGCTGAGAAGGGGATGAAGAAAAGGAGCGTGCCTTTGCTGGGCCAGGAGGTGGGGTTAGGCATTAGGATAATGCTGATCCTGCCCCCCTGGGCCCAATCCTGTTCTGCCCTCCCCACACCCAAAAACGCTCCCCTCCCCGCCTCCAGATTGACCTCCCATCACCCTCCCCAAGCCCTTGTGCTGTTTGGCGGCATATTTACCTCTGCCAGCAGCCGGGGGGGGTCAGGCCTCCCCCCAGCACTGCCTCCTCCCGATGCGTTGCAAATGTGCTTCGTGACACCTTTGGCTGGCGCAGGGACTGCTGCACCAGCTCCGTGTAGGGTTGTGCAGTCCATCCCTTAGCGAGTCTGTACTACTTTGTTTCTTGAAGGAAAACAGTGTGCATGTGCGTGTGCACGCACACAACAGAGACATGGCGATCGATGAGAGCAAAGCTACTTGGGGGTGGCAAAAGGAGGAGGGTGTGACACTGCATTGCCCCCTTACAAGAGATTTGCTTTCCGACTCCCATCACCGGAGCTGGGAGCAGCCACCTGGGACAGGGGAGAGATACGCTTGTGGATGGAGCAAGGGGGACTGATTCTTAAGTCTTCCCAAATCCACCTTCTGCCCAGTCCCCTCGGCAACAGCCTTGACCTCTGGGCACTTCCTGTGGCTGTTCTTCAACAGTTCTCTCTCCCCCCCCCAGTGTTTCTGCGCATGGAGAGGCTCTCTGACTTTTCGGAGCATTCCCTGGCACGATGTGCATCCTTTCTGCAACTGATTAAATTGACACTACTTCAGAGAGTGGTGCTGAGACGCAGTCTTTCAAAGGGTTTTTCTTCTTCTTCTGAGAAGCTGAAACATCTGTTGGACACATGGGAAATGCTGGCAGGGGTGGAATGGGCGCATCCCATCCAAGGGGCCCTGGCAGGGCTCGGGCCAACTGAGTAATGTTTGCAGCACAAACCAGGCCGTCTTCGACTCTGAACTTGGGACAGGGCTTGTGCAGGTGTTTGTACAGATCTGGGCGCACACCAGTGTATTTGCAGGTGGGCAGCAAATACAAAGAACTGCAAAAATCAGCCGGCGCAGGTCCATGTGCACAGCCTCCGCCAAAATTCATCAGTGGGGGCTTTGAGCTGTGGGATTATGTTTTGACTTGAGCTGCCTTTTGCAATGAGCGGCAACAGGATGCAAGCATCTTGTTGTCTCATGCCTCCCTGGGGCACCTGGTGGGCCGCTGTGAGATACAGGAAGCTGGACTAGATGGGCCTTTGGCCTGATCCAGCAGGGCTCTTCTTATGTTCTTAAAGCTATCATTGTTTTGCCCTGCTTTTTATTATTTGTTTTATGGTTTCCTTTTGAATACTAGCTGTCTTGGGTTGCCTCTGGCAAGGAAGGCAGGATGTATATATATATTTTTTTACATTTGCACCGTTTACTTCTGTTTGTGCTGGGGAGGGGCACAGAGGCTTCTCCAGTGCAGTCCCCCTCCCTTGGTAAATGCATTGCTGGAATGATGAAGGGCCCACACTTGCGCAAAGCCGGACTGCATTTTTCTTAAGGCTGTATTGCTGTTTTCAATGCAGCCCTAACAGACCTGTTCTTTGAGGCACCTTAAAAGCAACCTTTTATTCTAATCTTCTGTAGGTTCCTGGGAGCATTTGATAACTTGGACTCTGTGGGAGCCTTCCAGTGCTGCAGAGGCGGATCTACAGGGAGGGCAAAGCTCTAAGTGTTGCAAGAAGCCTTACCCTGTCATCAGTGATGTCATTCAGGGGGAACGGACCAGAACGGGTGTTCCGGATCCTAACGGGCTCCGTGGCTGGTTCCGGGTTCCCGACACGTGCCAATCAAAAGTGAGTTCCTGTTCCTAAATCATTTGAATGACACCACTGCCTGTCCTGTAAATCCCTCCTCTCCCTTGCTGCTGTAGCCAGTAAGCAACGCCAAGATGTTGCTTTTCCCTGTGAGGATTGGCTAAAACGGTGCAGGAGAGGAGTGATTTCCACTGCAAGGTAAGGCTTCTTGCAAAACTTAGAGCTTTGCCCTCCCTTAGATCTGCCTCTGCAGGGCTGCAAAGATGCCCCACCCATGCGCATCTCACATGCAGTGCAGCCCTCTTGGGACACAGTGAGCTTCCACCAGTGACTCCTGGGGAGTCCATCGTGCCGCCCTCATCCAGATCAACACAGGATGCTTAGTAACAAAAATGACTTTTAATGGGACCGTGTAGTATGTAGGAAAGTGACACCCCTTTTCTGTCCATTAACAGGGTTTGTCCATCGACAACCGAGTCCGAAAGGGTTTAGACAGCGAGCTGACATCAGCAACCACAACAAAGATGGATGAAATTAGTTACACGCAAGAAAAACCACCCAAAAATACCTTCCTCATAAAACATTGAAAGAAACGAAAGTATATTACAAGTCTACAGTGGAGGAAAGCCCTGCACAGGGGTCCCAATGAAGCAGCAGCTTCCCTGGACCTGCTCTCCGAAGCCCCCCACCCGTCTCTGGAACTGCAGCTGGAAAGGAACTTGCAGGATTCTGCCACCCCAGGGAGACGCCCGAAGGCTCCTCCTTCCTATCTATCAGCACAGAAGACTTCATGTAATGGGAGCCGGACCCCACACCTGGTGTGCTCGCTTTCTATATACAGGGATTTTTAAAAATAAATTACATGGAGGCCGTTCAGTGATGGGAGTCCTTGCCTGCAGTCTGAAGTGGTACAGCCCAGACACAGGTTTACCACCTCAATGAGAAACACGATGGGTCTTTGCCAGAGTTCGGTTTGCCTGCGAGGTGACAGTCTCCCATTTTGCTGCCCCTGCAAACAGCAGCTTAGGTGGGAAGAAGGAAGCCTGCTCTGAGCTCCAGGGGTGGGAAGGAAGGAACCCTGGGGATCATGTCGGCTAAGTCTCACCGGAGCTCCTGTTATGTGAACCAGGCCATTTCAGAGCAGGGCTCTCCAGCAACACACTTGTATTGGAATCAACCCATCAGTTTCAACCAGATGCAAGAGACATGAGTCCTTTTCAGCTGGGGCTGAAAAGTGTCCATTAAAAAAAGTGTTCAGTGTCCATAAAAAAATTCTGGAAGCCATGAGCCATCAAAATGGGCTGGAAAAACAAGGTTCAGGGTGTGAAATAGTAAGGCACTGGCTTCCATAGAAGCCTACTCCATGTTCTGGTATGAATCACTATTTCAAGTATGGCTTCCAAGGAGAAGGCAAGTTTAGCAGAATGACTCATTCAGAGAAGCAACAGGCAGGCCCCACTACAGGCAGGTTAATTGCACCACATCACTGAGCAAATGACCCAGTCCCACATGATGTAGAGTCATGCCGGAGTTCCCCTCCCCAACCAGAAGCTTTGTGGAAAGCGATAAGGCCAGAACAGTACATCATTCAGAGAGCCAAGGGACACTCCTTAAATGGAGCATATTTAAGGAAGCCTTAAAAGGCTTATCGGAGCCTTTCATTGGTTAAATTATTCTCTCTTATCGCACAACCTGAGAATTACTGGCCTAAATAATGCCTTTTTTCCCCCTAAAGGCACCAATGTTTCTTTGCTGCAGCTAGACACTTCTTGGGAAAGTTTTCGCCAAAGAAAGGAGGACAGAGAACACGGACTTAAGTTTGCCCTACAAAACAGGCCCAGCCTCTGAAGGAAAGCCAGAAATTGTGTTTGACTTGGCTCTGGAGAGGCCACCTGCTCGCTGAGCCATTTCAGAGCATCCACCGTAACTGGAGGCTTTACCAAGGTCAGCGCTGTGTCTGCGAGAAGTCGTGCCAGCCAGTCGTGCCGGCTGAGCAGCTGCTGCAGGCTCCGCTTGGCACCTCTGTGTGCGCTTGTGCAACCTATAAGAGAAGCAACTTCCGCAGCTTTTCTGGGTGCTGAGCTGAATTTCAGGAAGATGCCAAGTTGGTTCTCTTCTGCTGAAATGTGAGCACTGAACACTCGGCCTAAGAAGCCGGAGGTCCAATTAAGGACAGATTCCCCCCCCCCCAAAAAAAACACCATGGCTTTTTTCTTGGAGGCAATGTGGCATCACAAGGACACTTGAAACCATCTCATGGCAACCGTGCAGGTGTGCACAAGGCTTGACTGTGGGTGGCACTGCTCACTGATCCCCTCCACTTCCCAGAGTGGGCCATGGGAGGCTTTTCACCAATGACAGGGCAGTTTCATGCATCTGCTTGTGGGGTCTGGCCGGCCCCGTTTGCTCAGGGAGGTCCTGAGGTCTGGTGGCTTCCTTTGTGGGTGCACTGGTTTGGGTCCAGGCTGCAGCCACAACAGGGCTAGGAGGAGAACAGCCTTGGCTAGAGCACTCTTCGGCCTCACCAAGGAACTTTGGCAGAAATGGTCTTTTTGGTTTGTGATTACGGCATGATGACCTCCACTGTGCGGCACAATGGACTTGTTTGAGGACGAGGAACAGGTGTGGTTTTAAAACAAGCCTCCTCCAGCAGCAGCAGACACTCTTCTTCCCAAAAGTCCAGCCACGCACCATCCATTCTGATTCTGCTCCCTCTGGATCTGGCTTGATTTTGGAGGAGGAAAGCCATCGCTCTTATGCAGCTCTTAAGTCAGCCTGAAGACGGCTCTCCTCGGCCTTTCCAAGGGCCCACCTGGCCAGTCCAACCCCTGGTCACTTAGGACCAGCGGCAGTCGGAATACTCCATGCACCATCGGGGTGGGGGCAGCAGTGAGGGTTCCCGTGCAGGGCACTTGCCCACGACCTCCAACAACCTGGCGAATTGCTTCAGTGGCCAGGAAAGGGGAGGGTAAGAAGCCGGGGGGGCAAAGGAAGCCTCTGAGCAAAAAAGAGGAAGGGTGGTCTGCAGAAGGGTGTGACGGGGACCGACAGGCAGGAAGTGGTGCTGGCCCACAGAGGTGACAGCTGCGAGATAGAACAGGGTTGGGGGGGCATCCCCAAAGAGGGTCCAGCTCACCTGCTGGCATCATACCCTCACTAGAGAAAGGAGGATGGGGCCAGGGGGTGGAGGATGCATGCCTCCCGCACTCCAGGGACTGCCAGTGGCCCGCGTCCCCCTTGCTTAGCTGAAAGTGGTGATGCTCCCTCATTCGGTTGAAGGCTGCTGCAAGCCTGTCTTTTCAGCACAGGGTCCACGACGGGCCACATGTCATCGGCCCTTCAAAAATCAGCCTCGTGCACAAACATCATCCAAATTCAGCGCCCAGGAACGTGACAAACGATGCCCGTCGCGCCTGTTTGCATTGCCTCTTACTCTCCATCACTCTCAAGCTGAACAAGTCTACGTGCAGCTAGTGGAGGGCTTCTGCAGGGCTGGTGGGGGTCCCCCTCCTTCCTGAAAAGCAGCCAGGGGTCCTAACGATCTTTGAGCACCCGAATCCTGCCCATAAGGAGGCTGGTGCAGACTCTGAAGCCGGCAGACAAAGGATTCTGTTTACAGGGGATGGAGGCGAAGGCAGATTTTGCAGCCAAAGGACGCCAAGCGGGGATGGGGGCCAGGCCCCTTCTGGCGCGAAGATGGTCCCCTCACTGACGGAAGACATTAACCACCAGGATTGCTTAACGGTGCCTGGCTTGTTTTGCATAATTGACTGTGGTTTGGCCAGGCATGTGGAGGAGACATCGTCCGACAGGGTGTGTGTGTTTTGTATTCAGGTCCTGCCTCTCTTCAGTCATGGAATTCAAGGCAGCGGACTTGTCTTCCCAGACCTGCACTGGCTTCCTTCAGGGCATGTGCTCTCAAGACCAAGACCCTGCGCTGGGAGAGACGGAAGCTGCGGCTTGCAAGGAGCAACATTTGTCACCCAGTGGCACATCTGCCTGGCCCAGGGTACCTGCAGAGAGAGTTCCGGGTAGGGTATTCCGCCGGGTACAAGAAACGCCCACCAATACGTTCTGGCAAGGAGGGCGGAGCCACAAAACTAGCTTCCCTCCCCACCAGCCACAGCAACCCACACCGGACGTCCGGATGCCGGAGGGACACAATCCAGCCAGCAGAAAGGATTTTCCAGCCTCTCCAACGAACAGCAGGGCTTCCTCTTTATGGTGCCCGCAGCACCAGCACACTGTAGCGGGTTCAAGCGCCCCAGAATTGTCCTCTGTTCATGGTTGGTTGGTTGCTCAAGTCTTCCTTTGTTTGTCTCTTTTTGTAAAAAAAAAAAAAAAGCACCCCCTTACAGTAACAAAACGTCCCCCCTCCCTGACCTCTCCCTTGTTTCCCCCTTTCCCTTTTTCGCAGCCACTCCCCAAACTCTCCTCACCAGTCCCTCTTCTGGGCAAGCGGATCAGTCACACCACAGAGCTGATCTCGGTGGGGCTGCACAAGTTCTCGGCCACATCCGCCCTCTCAATGGCAGCCAGGGCTGTGCACAGGGCCTCCAGGGTGGCCCCCTCCTTGCTTGACCAATCAGAGAGCAGCGTGTGGGCTGGGGCCTCCCCCCTGCCAAAGGTCTCGATGGTCTCCTCCTCATAGCCCAGGCGGTTGGCCAGAGAGCGCCAGTCTTTGCCGTGGCCTGGGCTTTCTAGCAGTTGCTCCACCTCCTCCTGCTTGTGGGGCGGGAGGTTCGTGTAGAGCCGGGGTTCGAGCTTGTGCACTGTGCGGGGAGAGAGAGAGCATCAGAAGGGGGGGTTAAGCCTTCCATTTGCCTGCACAGAGTGCTATTTCAGCCAGCCCTGAAACAAAAATAGCCCAAAGGGCAGGGCTGCAGGAATGCAGATTGCAGGCCACACAGAGCCAGTGCCCAACTTTTCCCTCCCCACCCAACCACCTGCAACTGCCCAAAGGCTCCCAGTTTCCTTGAACAACTCCGCCCATTCTTCCACACTGCCCCCTGTGCCCGGAAGGACTTCCTAGCAAACAGGCAGAACCGGGCTGGTGTCAGGGGTCAGCCAAGTCATGCCTAGGCAGAGGTCCATCCATGGACCTGCATGGCTTTGCCAATCTGTGATGCTAAACATTTCTGGGCCCCAGAGCTACCAGTACCCAATGAGCCGTCACATGGTGGGCATGGGTGCCGGGGTCCCAATGAAGGGTTTTGACTCAGGGCAGAGGCAGATCTAAGGGAGGGCAGAGCTCTTAAGTTTTGCAAGAAGCCTTACCTTGCAGTGGAAATCACTCCTCTCCTGCACCGTTTTAGCCAATCCTCACAAGGAAAAGCAACATCTTGGCGTTGCTTACTGGCTACAGCAGCAAGGGAGAGGAGGGATTTACATGACAGGGAAAGGCTCCTTGCAACACTTAGAGCTTTGCCCTCCCTATAGATCCGCCTCTGCCTCAGGGCCCCAGAAAGCTGCCCCTGACGTCACCCTTCCTTCCCTTCAATCCTCAACTCAGAACTGACCACAGTCCTCCTCTCCCTTGCCTTTCACAACCACCCCGTTGCTGCCACACTCTCAGTGGTTAACCTGTAAGCTCCTTGCAACAGTGCAAAAGATCAGCTTTCGATTATCTGACTTTGCTGCGCAGACTGATGGTGCAGTAGAAATAATCAAACCAGGATGGAAGGTGGGCAAAATTCATTAGAATTAGAAAGGCTTCTGCTGTTGATGGCAGCAGCAGGAGATGGAAATGAACGCTGCAAGGATGAAGGTGATTGAGAGATTCAAACGTCTCCATCTCAGGCCAGAATCGTGTGACCAGGTGAGAATTACCTTGAGGGGTGGTCCGGATCTGGTCCAGGACATCTCCTGTGCATTGGAGTAGTGCATTGTCCCCACCTCTGTGAGGGTGGAATACCTTGTAACACGTCTGTCCTGCCAAGCGTGTGTAGGATCTGTGTTTGTGCGGCTGCATTTGGACAAGCCAACCACATATGGTCGCCCGTAGCTGATGAAGGCAGCAGTGGCCTGCTGATGGACGTGCGGGTAGCACTCAACTGCCGTCCAGGCTGGCCCGTGGAATTGCCGGGAGAGCTGGACTGGAAGCAAAGTATTCCTCAGCACTGACTGTATGTTTGGACCACTCTCCAGGTCATAGACGCCAGCACACAGACGCGCGCCATCCTCCCTGACTCCGAGAGTGGTCCAAGCACGCTTTACGGTGGCCCTTGTGCCGACCAAACTTTGCTGGCCTAACTGTGCTGGAACTAACTGCAGGTGAGGATTGCGCCCTGAATGTCTTGTGCATCTCCACACCGCGGGGAAACAAGGAGCCAGTTTCTGAGACACGGCAGGGTGCGGCTGCAACTCCCTTTGGGTATGCTGAACATTCAGCGGCAACTGCCAAGTACCTGGAGCTGTGGGCCCAGAGCTGAGAGGCTCTGCCGGGGCAAAGCCCTTACCCTTGTTGAGAGGGTGGTGTTCCTGCAGGCTGTGTGTGTCGAGGAAGACGCCGCTGTCGCTGTGAAGCTTCTCGCCTTCCGGAGAGGTGGCCAGCTCCCCTACCCGGGCCTTGGCCAGCTGCTGCTTCTGCTTGCATGTGCTCCAGCTGCAGCAAGACCAGGGGAGGAAGGTGTCAGGAGGAGGGCAGGGTCCAAAACGCCCACAATGCGGAAACAGGGTCCCATCCCTTAGCCAAGCATCCAGCTGCCCCTGTCCTTCCTCTGCCCCTCCACACACACACACACAGACACACACACACACACACACACACACACACACACACACACGATGCGGGTGGGATGGGGGAGGTGGCTCCCCACTCATCTGCACTTGAGAAAATGTCCCTGCAAGGGGTGGGGGGAGAAGGAGCGTCTCTTTTCTCCACAGGCCCTCAAAGGCTGGGATAATGAGGCAGCATCAATTCTCTCCCCTGCTGGCATCTTAAGACAGATGGCCCTGAAATGCAGGAGGAGGAATGCCTGGCGGGGTGGGAAACAGCTGGGCCGGGGAGGGGGGGAGGAGGGAAGGCTGGTGCATGGAAACAGGAGGAAGGGGGCTGGAGCCTGCCTGGGGACAGGGGAGTACGACTACGCTGCCAGCAGTGCTTGGGGAAAGAGAGGAGGACCCGCAGGAAGACTGCTTGCCCCCAGTTCGGTGGTCTGCAAGGGGTCAGCCCATCTCTGCCCCCCCGCAACCCCAGCTCTGACTGTCATCTGATGTGGTGACGCTTCATGGCCAGGGAACGTTGTGCAGACGCGGAAAGAGACACGCCCAAGCAGAACCCTTCGAACCCACCGCCCTTGAGGAGCTGACCTCGCTCATTTCCTTAGCCCAGCGGTCTGCAACCTGTTTCAGGCCAGGGCCCCAATATGTAAATATATGAAGAATGAGACTGGGGACCCACCTTTGGACCTGCTGCCGGACTGGGACCCTAACCACTGCCGCCCACTCCCCGCCCCGCCTCTGTTACACCCAGTGGCGTCATGCAGCCGGAACACTGGGCGGGAGGAACGGGTGAGCGGTAGCCTGCCCATTGCGTACCGCTCCGTTTTGCTGTCTTCCCCGCCCCCATGGGGGCGGGGAAGACGGCGAGACGGAGTGGTACGCAACGGGCGGGCTGCCGCTCACCCATTCCTCCCGCACAGCGTTCCGGCTGCATGACACCGCTGGTTACACCCTCAAAGCCCTATTCACTGTAACCAAATATTCCTATTAGAGAGAGCAGAAGAAGTTACCATGAAGCCGGGCACCAGCGCAAAGCTGTTTCAGCACAATGGCCAAGAACCTGAGCAGGACTAGGACACAGACTCCTGGTCCCTGAAGGGGTACTCCAGATGCCTCCCCCGTTTACCTGGTGGCACTCTAGTTCACCAATGGTCTTCAACCTTTTGTCATTCCCACAATTTACTGCAACCCCACAACTGAGGCTTCACGAACCCATTGGGGTCCCAACCCCAAGGCTGAAGAACACTGCCTTAGCCCTCTTCTCTACCTCAAATCTCCTCCATTTGTTTGGTCAACGTGGGAAG
Organism: Lerista edwardsae; assembly: GCA_029204185.1. Classification (NCBI taxonomy): domain Eukaryota; kingdom Metazoa; phylum Chordata; class Lepidosauria; order Squamata; family Scincidae; genus Lerista; species Lerista edwardsae. The sequence continues at coordinate 1,337,842 of JAJKFI010000119.1, forward strand.
GGGGAGCGTGGCTGCCCTCACCCCAACCCTCTGCACATCCACTGACCCAATGCTTGCCCTCCCTTGTGAGACAGAACGAAGGCGAGCAGTGGCTGCAGGTGTGTGGAGCTTGCACAGGTGTGACTCGGGGCGCCATCCTCACCTGGTGTTAGGCCGGCACAGTTAGGCCAGCAAAGTTTGGCCGGCACAAGGGCCACCGTAAAGTGTGTTTGGACCACTCTCGGAGTCAGGGAGGATGGCGCATGTCTGTGTGCTGGCCTCCTGACTCCAAGAATGGACCAAACATACCTTACGGTGTCCCTTGTGCCAGCCAAACTTTGCGGGCCTAACTGTGCCGGCCTAACTCCAGGCGAGGATTGCACCTTCAGTGTCCATGCGCAGAGCCCATTACACAAGAGCTTAGGCTCCTGCAACCTTGGTAGGAATGCCACTGCTCTAAGGAGAAGACTGGGGGCTAACTCATTGGCTGGGGGGGGGGGGAATAGGAGAAAAGTGCACATGAGATTCCTGCAAGCACTGCCTCCTTTCCACTCCCCAATGGCTAACTGGACTCCCAGGCAGAAGAGTTACTGTAGGTGAATCTCCCGGAAGGAGATGCCGCCTTTGGGGAGAAAGGCAGGATAAAAATCGAATGAATGAATGAATGAATGAATGAATGAATACATGCCTGCCCAGCTATCTTCTGCTAGAAGGGAGGTTACATGGATGAAAGTACTGGAGGGATGGGTGGATGGAGGAAAGTGCAAGAAAGAAAGGACCACCTTGCAGGTGGGGTGCTAGTGAAAGGGCATGCCCAGGTGCCTGTACAGCCTCTGCATATGCAAACGGCCCCCTAGAAGGGCACTGCCCACAAGCTGGTGCCAACCCTGTGAATGCCCGTGTGACCTTTGGAAAGCCTGGTGCGTCCAGGAGGAAATAGAAGTTCGGTCTGTGATGCGAGATCTATTCACACCTGTAGGTCACTATGGGATGCTGCCCTCATCCTGCGATCTGTGTGTGAACAAGCCCTAACTGTTGCACATGGAGGCGTTGGAGGCTCAGGGGATGCTCTCTGAGAGCCACCGAAGAGCCACCTTTGACCATGAACCTGCCAAAAAAGAGTTGCCCCCTCTGCCCACTGTTGCTCCTAGCAGCTCTGGACATGAGGGCTGTGTAGCCTAGCAGCCAGCTCCAGGTGCCGTGAAAGCCCACGTGTGTGTCCTGCAGTGTCGTGGGCGGCCCTGGCATTCGGGAGCTCAGCCCCTGAGAACGCACTGAGGCAAACGTTGGCTCTGCTCCAGTGTTACCTCCCGCTCTGTGGATGTGGGGCAGAAACGGAGAGGAAGCTGAGAAGCAAGCGCCTTCCACTCCCATCTCTCCAGCAGGCCGAGGCCAGGCCCAGCCTTTTGTCAGCGTACGGCTCGTGAGGTGGAGTGTGCGCCTCAGAACCAGACGAGGTCATGTGAGAGGGTCCTGGCCATGGCGGCTGGCCATAATCCACAGAGGAGCCGGAGGAGGGTCCTGGCTTGGGGTCCGTCCGTGTGAAGGGAATATAAAGAGCGAGCCATGTGGGGGGGAAAGCCAGCGCGGAGGGAAATAAATCCGCTCCGAGGACAGGCACAAAGAAGGAGCTTTGCTCTTTCCAATAGAACAGCAAGTGGCTGGGAACCCTTTCAGCAAAGGCCCATTAATCTCAGCCTCCCTCCCCAGCACAGAGAAGAGGCCGGCCTAATCTCGGCCTGCAGAGCCCAGAGTGAGCCTAATCCTATTCAGGAGCCGGTCCCAGCAGCGAGCCAGGCGCAGCGGGGGGGCAGAAGGAGCTGGCCTGGCACAGCCCCCCCCCACTCCTGTCATGAATGTGCATGTGTGTGCGTGTTTGTGTGTGTGCCCACAGGTTGTGTGAGTGCGCCTGTCTAACTGCACTGACAGAAGCGCACTCACCAGTGTTGGCCTTTCCACAAGGAGTGAAGGCCTCTAGGACACGAGAAAGGGCGAAGCCCCAGATCCGACACTGCTCAGATCCAGCACAGAGGCTCTCATGACTGGGTGTGTGAGAGAAAGACACCCCCCGCGACTGAGGGAGGATTCTCCTTGACATGCTCATGTTCTTTGTGAAGGCAGTTCCAGCAACCAGACAGGAGCCCCCAGCCGGACAGCCACAGTTTTACCACTTCAACAAGAACTTGGCCTATGCTTCATCCACTCTTGCAATACCCAGACACCCTGATGTTATCGTGAGGCAGTCCAAATGGTGTTGGAGAAGACTCTTGAGAGTCCCCTGGACTGCAAGGAGATCCAATCGGTCAATCCTACAGGAAGTCAAGTCTGATTGCTCCCTGGAAGGACAAATGCTGAAGCTGAAGCTCAAGTACTTTGGCCACCTGATGAGAAGGGAGGACTCTTTAGAAAAGACCCTCATGCTGGGAAAGATTGAAGGCAAAAGGAGAAGGGGGCGGCAGAGGATGAGATGGTTAGAGAGTGTCACCGAAGCGACGAACATGAAGTTGGGCGAACTCAGGAAGCTAGTGGAGGACAGGGAGGCCTGGTGTGCTGTGGTCCAGGGGGTCGCGAAGAGTCGGACACGACTTAGCGACTGAACAACAACAACAACAAGAGCATTGGGCTTCCCCCCCCCCCAATGCCAGGGGACCTGGAATGTCCCACTGCCACACCTGTTCCCCACCTGAGGGAGGCAGACGTACCACTTGAAGGCCACGTAGGCCAGGAGTCCCACCACCACAGCAGCCAAGATGGAGCAGTAGACAGGAATGATGTTCTTGCTGTTGTCCTCAGCCAAGGGAGGCACAAACTCCGAGGAAGAGGCATTGGGGGACACACTGCCCTCCGAATCCAAAAGCGGTGTCCTTTTGGGGAACTCGTTCCGGGGGTCTCCCTCCGTGCGCTTCAGGATCTGCAGCTCTTTGTCTGCAAACAAGCACAACAAAGAGCCTCAAGCATGGGACTGGTGAAATTTGCAAAGGGCAGCTGATGCACAACTTCTAACAAGAGAAGCAAGAGCATAAGTCAATGATTGTGTGATCTTTTTGCTCTACTGACTGTGTTTCATGTGAATTAACAACAACAACAACAACAACAATACTGCATCAACTGCTTTTCAACGAAAACGTTCACAAGATGGCTTAGGAAGCAGGCATGTCCTCGACTCGCCACCACCCTGTGGTCACAGTCCCACAACGCGGATCAGGCTGGGGGCGTATATCAATCAATCAATCAACAGGTACTTATATACCGCTTTTCAACAAAGTTCACAAAGCGGTTTACAGGCAAATAGTAATAATAAAATACAGCTCATACAGCCTCATAGTCCACAGTGCGGATCATGATTTCACCTCAGCCATGAATTTGCCAAGCAGCCTCAGCAAGCCTGAGGAGGCGTTTTGCAGGTTACAATATTCCCCCTCCCGCAGGAGAGCAGGTGAGGGTACCTGAATCTTCCCCCCACCCATGGATGAGAGCAGCAGCTTGTGGAATCCCAGCTCCTCCAATCAGGGCAGTCCAATATGCATGTAATGCCAAGCAAAATCTTCTGTGCTCCCTGAGGCATCTGGTGGGCCACTGTGAGATACAGGAAGCTGGACTAGATGGGCCTTTGGCCTGATCCAGTGGGGCTCTTTTCTTATGTTCTTAAGGCCCAGATTGCATTGCAAATTATTTTAGCTCCCTCCCCACAGAAAGGATAGCAAATTCTGTTTTATTTACCTCATATTTACCTCAGAATTTTACCTCAAAATGCCAGATGCAAGGGAGTGACAACAGGATGCAGACATCTTGTTGTCTCGTGTGCACCCTGAGGCATCTGGTGGGCCACTGTGAGATACAGGAAGCTGGACTAGAAGGGCCTTTGGTCTGATCCAGCAAGGCTCTCCTTATGTTCTTATGTTCAAATGGCAGTTGCGTACCAGGCATACCAAGGGGGGGGGGGTCAAAGGGGGGAAATGTTGGGACCCACTAGTGGGTTGCAAGCCAATTTCAGGCGGGTTGCAAAGCACCTAGAGCAGCCATATTGAAAGTATGGGAAGACGGGATGCTGGAAATGGGGAGGGCTGTGTGGCTGTTTTGCTTGTGGCAAGGTTGTAAATAGGCTTTTTCCCCCCCTTTCTGATTCTCTTTGCTATTGGAAAATGGCTGAGAAATAACCCAACTTATTGCTGCATTCTCAGGAAAGCAGCAGGCTCTGACGTCACAATGATGGCACTTCCTGCCATGACATCACTTCTGGTGTGTCCATTGGCTAGCTGACCTGCCTACTCTCAAAATAAGCCCATCCAAGGGAAATAACACATACAAGATCCAGCAGTGGGTCAAGTAATATTCAGGTCTTAGGCACTCTGAAAGCTTGCAATCTGGGCCCACCAGTAGTCCAATCAGGTAGGTTTGTGCAGAACCTAGGCCATACCCAGCCAACCACATAAAACTCTGCATCTGCAGCCACTTCAAGCTACAGGTGGGATATAGCATTTCTGAATGCTGAATTCCCCTTTAAATGCCCCTTTAAATAAAACTCTGCATGTGGAAAAATAATAGGAGTGGCAGGGCTAGATCATACCCTTTGTCCCTTATAAACTAGTTTTCTACTTGCAGGGTTGAGGGTTTTGTGTAGGGGAACATTCAAAAATGGTACTCCCCTCCCCCTGTCTGAAGAAATGAAGTGCACTCTGCCAGCCCAGGATTCCACCATCTCTTTCTGTTGCTTTCATAGACCCAAGAGTTGCAACCCTCCCAGCTGGCTAGTTTTCTGCTTGCAAGATTGTGTTTTGCTTCTCTTACAGAACTGCAATCAAAATGTTAACGCCTCGCCTGCAGCCTGAAGTGATACAGTCTACTCAGGACCCATGCCAGGACTCTACCACCTCATTCTGCAAAGCAGAAAAGCTGCCAAGCAAGCCTCATACCTGAAGTGCAGAAAATAGTTGGAGACAACTGCCAGTGTTCTTTCCCGCAATACTGGATCCTTAACTGGTCACAAGCCCTTTATTTTAATGCTGTGGGTTGTGAAAAACATTTCACACTTGCAGTGTGGGAGGGAGAGGGGAAGGGGGGGCCCAAGGAGGAGAGTGCACACATCTTGTGAGCGGCAGGGCTGGCTCCCATAATATCACTAGCAGGAGACAGTCCCCCCGCTGTTCTATTCTATCCCTTTTTGCTTGCAATGCAAACACCACACACATTTCCTGTCTCGTTTCAGGACCATTTGGGGCCCCTCCCCCTCCCCCTCCCCTCCCCTCTCATGCAAGGAGCAGACAACGCCCACCGGCTAGAATGTGAACTTTTGGAAAAACCCTCGGAGGGATGAGAGATCACACAGAAGCTGGCAGCCAAAAACGCAGGAGGAGGGGGGGCACCCCTTCTCTCTCTCCCCACCCCACCCATGGCTGCCACTGCAGCCCCCTTAATACCCAGTGCTGGAGAAGGTTTCATTGCACCACAGAGACACAGAGCCCTCTGGCCCCACCCCTGGGGAACCCGCCCCAGCCAAGTGGGATTAAAGACAGGGACCCTGGACAAAAGGGGGATTAGGGGCAGCCCAAGGAGACTCTGTGGCAGCAGACAAAAAATGCAACTGTTACTCTAAGACAAAGCCTGAAAGACTGGAGGGGAGGAAGAGATAACGCTGGGGCAAAGGAAGCCCAGGAGAGGGGAGCTGGAGGACCCCCCCTCCTCCAAAACTCTCTTCCTTTGTCATGCAGAGGTGTCAAGGGCCGTGGCTACATCGATTCCAATGAAGCAACACCTTGAACCAAACCAGGATCTGGTTGCCGCAACTTTCAAGCTGTCTACATCTTGGTCTTGCTGAATGGAAATGAGGTCCAACCCAGTGGTGTCATTCAAATGATTTAGGAACAGGAACTCACTTTTGATTGGCACTTGTCGGGAACCCGGAACCAGCCACGGAGCCCGTTAGGATCCAGAATGCACGTTCTGGTCCATTCCCCCTGAATGACATCACTGGTCCAACCCCAATCCTGCATCCAGGCGACCGCCTCATGGGGGTGGCAGATTGCAAGGGGGGCTGATGGGGAGGCAGATTCGGGGTGCCTTTTATCCCAGGTCTGTTGCCACCACCTCCCTCCAACCTGCTGCCGATACCAGCCTCAGGGCGCAATCCTCACCTGGAGTGAGGCCGGCACAGTTAGGCCAGCAAAGTTTGGCTGGCACAAGGGACACCGTAAAGGGCGTTTGGACCACTCTTGGAGTCAGGGAGGATGGCACACGTCTGTGTGCTGGCTTCTCTGACTCCCAAGAGTGGTCCAAACATACTCTACGATGTCCATTGTGCTGGCCAAACTTTGCTGACCTAACTGTGCCGGCCTCACTCCAGGTGAGGATTGTGCCCTCAATGATCTACATCCTGCTCACTCTAGCGAAAGGCCGACTATTCTCCCCCCCCCCTTACCATGCTCCTCACCCGCTGCCACCAAACTTTGCTGGCCTAACTGTGCCGGCCTAACTCCAGGTTAGGATTGCGCTCTCAAAAAGATCAATCAATGTATTGTGTGGCATCTGCTTTTGTAGACCAGAGTTTGCTTCACTGTGTTTCAGCCACAGACAGCAAAGATTATGGCTGGGTATAGAGATGGGTACAAATACACAAACTCAATCCAGACATTGCATCAAATCATGTGGTCTGAGTTGACTTACTATGGTTTACTGGCAAACCAGAATCCGCTCGCAAACCAGAATCAGAAACCATAGTTTGTCTGCAGATCACGTTCTGTGCCAGTGATAGTTTGGTGTGACACTCATACCTCCCAGGCTTCAAAAGGACATCACCACACTGAAATCTTAGTCTGGATCCTGCTGGTACTTACCCATGCACAGGATGTCTGTCAGAGGGGTGCAGGTCTGGATCATCACCTCGCTCTTGCCACACTCCAGTCGGCAGGGGAGGCATGGGGCTGAGGAGCTCTTTTCTTCAGAGTAGTAGCCATCTGGACATTTTTGGCACACAGTGTCAGTGCTGGGTCCACATGGCTTCACAGCTCCGTAGCCTTCCGGGCAAACTTGGCAAGGGAGGCATTGCCCACCACTGTGACTCCCATTCGCCACATGGAAGTAGTGCCTCCGGGGACAGCTGATGGCACAGACACTGTCATGGGCTGGGGTACATGGATCCACCATGGGCACGTGGCCTGGGCACATCGAGCATGGCTGGCATGGTTCGGTGGCACTGGCGACGGAGGAGAATGTTACATCTATCAAAGAGAGAAGCACACCTTACCACACAGCCATCCTTCATTCTCTCTGAAAAACATGCGTCCTGCCTTCTCACAAGGCCTCAAGGTGGCCCACAATAATTTAAATAACACTTTAAAACATAATAATCCTGGGAAAATTACAGCAGTGACAGAAACAATTTACAGGGGGAGAAAAATAAAGATAAATTAAAAAAAACTAGAGAGAGGTTGTATCAGCTAAATCAGGGGTCTCAAAACATTTCAGTTTTAGGGCCACATTGTATATTTTACACGTTTTTGCAGGCCACAAGGAAAAAAAAACAATTTTATGAATGAATGAATGAATGAATGAATGAATGAATGAAATTGAGATGAATGAATGAATGAATGAGTTTTACCTGGATCTTTTTTGTAATCCACATGATATGGTTCAGAACAAAAGAGAAATGACCCTCCCTCCCCTCTGGTCTTTCACACTTACTTTCTTTGCACGGTTCACACTTGGTGTTGGAGCTGCCACAGGGACTGCTCACGCCGTAGCCAGGTGGGCAGAGGTGGCAGCAATCTCCGGAGGAGGTGAAGCGCCCATTCTCACAACCCTGATGGGCCAAAACCTGGAAAGAGAAGCAGCTCGATGAGCCCAAGGAACAGTGGTGTCATCTAAATGATTTAACAACAGGTACTCACTTCTGATTGGCACGTGTCGGGACCCGCCCACTGGAAGTGACATCATAAGCCGGAAGTGAGGTCGTGGCAGGAAGTGACATGAAAAAAGCCCTTTGTGAGGCCTCAGACAATTTTAAACTGACCCAACAGTTGCAACAGTATTCCACAGCACCCCCAGAACATGTTAAGGAGGCCTGGCATCATGTTAAAGTGACCCAACAGTTCCAAAACCCCAGAGCAGCTCATTTTTCAGTGGCAAGGCAAGGCAAGGCTCCGCTCGCTGCCTTCCTGGCTCTGAGAACATGCAGGCAACTCAAAAGTGCAGGAAATTCAAACGTTGCAGGGGGCGGAGTCGATGAGTGGGTGGGTGAATGGGCGGGGCCAGCTGTAATCCTAGAAACCGGTACTCGCGTACCCCCTGCATGACATCACTGCTCCTGTCCACCCTCACCCAGCTGACACTGCTCCTGAGCAGGATTCTGTGCCTGAAACCAGACAGATGTTTGTTTCTGTCCCAGAAAGCAGGCACAAGAAGGGACCCCAGTCCGGACCCCAGCCCAAATTGCCGGCCCTTAGTGCTGCTGCAGCCATAGAGGGAAAAAGGACGCTGTGCCTGCAGGTCTCCCTCTCTGAGGCTACCCTGCTCACCCAAAGCTTCTGTGAGTCGAAGGCAAAAATGTCCTGGCACCGTGCGGGCTTTGAGATGGGCAGGGCAGGCAGACTGGACCAGGCTGACAGGCTCCGCAGAGGGAAGAGGGAAGCCCGGTGGAACCCACAGCATCCTGGGTGGATCGAGACAGATCATCACCTGTGCCCTCTGCACTATCATGTGCTGAGCAGAAGGAACAGTCCAGCCCTGTCTGTAGGCGAGGCTGGAGACGGACTCACAAGAAGCCTCTGGAGGGGGTCACCAGGAGCTCCCCACACTGCTGTTTGAGCCTTGGCTTACATGCTCTTTTCTGAGTCAGTTCAATTGAACCTCTGCAAAATCCAAAGTATTGGGGAGGGGCAGGTTCCTTCCTCACAGCAGGACGCAGGAAACTTTGTAGACCCCTTTTGGTTATGCGCAGCGGTGTTATGCTGCCAGAACGCTGGGCGGGACATCCGGGTGATCGACAGCCCGCCCGTTGCGTTCCAGAGCGTTACGCCATTTGCGTAACCAATTACACCGCTTGCGTACGTTACGCGATGGGCGGGCTGTCGATCACCCGGATGTCCCGCCCAGTGTTCCGGCAGCATAACACCGCTGGTGATTCATGGTATCTTGCGCACCAGCATTCCTGAGGCTCATGAGTGCTAGAAACTCGTTTCTTTTGAAGGCTGAGGTTTTTAAGACTCTCTGGAGCAGCGGTTCTCAAACCTTTTAGCACCAGGACCCATTTTTAAAATGACGATCTGTCCGGGACCCACCAGAAGTGATGTTATGGCCGGAAGTGCCGTCATTGTGACACCAGAGCCTGCTGCTTTCCTGGGGATGCGGCAATAAGTTGGGTTCTCCTGAAAGGCACATGCTCTTCTATGGGCTTTGAGTGCTCTCACAGGTCCTGCCTCCAATGCGTCTGACTCTGTTTGCTCCGCCCCAACTAGATGCTCTTTCTCGGTGAACCTCTTGGGCTGCTTCCCAGGCTGGAAGTGTTTTCCAAGCGAAAAGGCAGCTTGATAGAACATGAACCAACTGCAAGGAAGGAAAAGGTCATGCAAGAGCAACATGTTTCCACTGCAGGGTTTTCAGCTGACTCACCACTATAAATCAGGGCGCACCACTCAGGCACATGGAGCCTGGTGCCAGGGCTCTGCAGGAAGCACAGCAGGGGCTGTCTGGAGGGTTCATACACGTGCACCAACATGGGGGGGGGGATAGGCCTTTCTCCCTGTGGCACATCCCTAAGCTAGTAAGCTAAGCTGGTGTTGTGGGAGAGGGAGGGGAACGTCCCTCTGCTGACGCTGTCCCTCCCGTGCATAAAAGAGAACTGGCCAAGGTGTGATCTGTGGTGGGCTGTGAAGGCTCAGAAGGTGCCAGAGTGCAGCCAGGATCATGACCACACATTGAAAGGGAAACATCTGAAGAAATGGAGGGTTCTGTGAATGGTACATAGAACAATAGTTGAAAAAAACCCAATTGAAAAATGGGGTTTATGAACAGCCTGCCCATGTAAACCGCCTTGAGTCCAGTGAAATCTGGAAAAAGGAGGTATAAAAATGCACCAAAATAAATAAATAAATAAATAAATAAATAAATAAATAAATACGTAAGTATCCCTATCCATACTAGCACCCGTAAGCTATTATGTGTGCAAGTAAAATGAGGATAGTTGGAGACCTGCAGGCTGACACTCTCAAAGAGTAAGAACCTGCCCCAAGGAGGTTACAGTACAAATTTAGAGCCACACTCAACTGATTTGGGAGTTCTGTGACTTTTCCATTTTCAAAAAGCAGGAACATAGGGGAAGGGGAAGGAGATTTTTTAGGGGGGGGGTAGTTTGCTGTGCACTTGGAAAGTGACTTTGTTCATGCTTTACTTCTGGCGTGTTTTGCATATAGCACATTCTGTTTGAGCATGTTGTATATAATTACTGTAAGCCACTTTGACTCAGAGCGCAATCCTAAACTGGAGTTAGGCCGGCATAAGCTAAGCCAGCAAAGTTTGGCCAAGCACAAGGGCCACTATAAAGCATGTTTGGACTACCCTCGGAGTCAGGGAGGATGGCTCACATCCCCCCCCC
>JAJKFI010000119.1:1348415-1359628 GCA_029204185.1 Lerista edwardsae
AGAGAGAGAGAGAGAGAGAGAGAGAGAGAGAGAGAGAACAACAGTGAATGGTTCATACCTCATCGGCCTCCCCTCCCCCGACACCCCAAATCACCAGGCTCAGCAATATTGAAAACCTTTATTTGCATTTTACTGGTTTTTCTGGTTTCTAAGCCTGCGAGGCAATGCTGCAGTTGCACGCCTGTCTCAAGTGCCCCTCCGGCTCGCTAGTCACGGGCCCCAGCAAACCCGGGCCACATGAACACACATGCTCTGCCCTGAGCTATGAACAGAGGAAACCCAGGAATTAACAAACTGGAGGAGAAAATTGAGGAGGGATGGGGCCAGTTGTGTGAAACTCACTGTTCTTACTTTTCCAGGAATCTACACTGAGGGAGAAAGCAAACCCTCCCCCCCCCCAGTGCATTCCCCCCCCCCGGTCCCCCCTTGCCTGTTTTCCCCACTGATTCTTCGGCAACCTATACAGAGGCAACCAAACAAAGTGATTCTGCTCCTTCTAAATTTCCACATCTTGCTCAGCGTCCCCTGCGGGTGAAGGCAGGGTGTGGAGGAGATGAATGAATTCTCCCAGAAGGGATCAGTGGCAGATCAATCCCTTTCCCCAGCCTCGGGAGCCAAAGCTCATCTGGAAAGCAGCAAGTATCTGTGGAGGATGAAGCCAAAGAGCCTGCAACAGTTGGCTACCTCTGTGCGAACATGCTCAGAGAGACAGAGAAAATGTGGAGAGGCCAGAGCAGGGAGGGAGGGAGAGGAGGCTGTGGGAAGGAAGGCTGTACAGGACAGTCAGGCAGACAGTCTGGGCCAGTCAAGGCACCTTCTCTTCCCCCCCCCCCCCGGGCCCAGGGGGGTGCCTGCCTCATGACCCCCTTGAAGAACTACAGAGAGGAACACAGATCCGGACTCCTGAGAGTTAATATGGGTCTCCCCAGTAGCAATGTATGGCTGTGAGAGCTGGACCATAAGAAAGGCAGAGCGCCGAAGAATAGATGCTTTTGAATTATGGTGTTGGAGAAGACTCTTGAGGGTCCCCTCAGGGGCGTTTCTAGGATGTGGCACGGGGTGGCACAAGCCGTGGGTGCCATCTTGCAGGGGCGCCGTTCGCATGGTGCCCGCCCCCCCAAAATGGTGCCCACGGCCCACCCGCTCCCACCCAGGCCCTGCGCAGCATTCTCCTCGCTCCGGCTGGCCTTAAAGAGCCAGCCGGAGCAAGGAGAATGCGCTGCCACCCGGCGCCCCCTCTCGTGCCGGCTCTTTAAGGCAAGAGCCGGCACGAGCGAACAGAACGCGGCCGGGGCGCGCGTTCTGTTCGCTCTGCAGCCATGGGCGCCACGGGCGCGTTCGCTGCGGAGCGAACAGAACGCGGCCCCCCCAGCCGCGTTCTGTTCGCTGCCGCCGGCCCTTTAAGGCCAACGGCAGCGAACAGAACACGGCGCCCCGGCCGCGTTTTGTTCGCTGCCGCTGGCCTTAAAGGGCCTGCAGCAGTGAACAGAACATGCCTCTTAGAAGGGGTGGGGCGCTATGTCATGACGTCACGATGTGACGTCATGACGTTGCGTGCCCCTAGGGGCGCATTTTCATTGGGCGCCATGGGCGCCCTTTCAAACAGATTCGCCCCTGGGTCCCCTGGACTGCAAGGAGATCCAATCGGTCAATCCTCCAGGAAGTCAAGCCTGATTGCTCCCTGGAAGGACAAATCCTGAAGCTGAAGCTCCAATACTTTGGCCACCTCCTGAGAAGAGAGGACTCTTTAGAAAAGACCCTCCTGCTGGGAAAGATGGAAGGCAAAAGGAGAAGGGGGCGGCAGAGGATGAGATGGTTAGACAGTGTCACCGAAGCAATGCACATGAAATTGGGCGAACTCCGGAAGCTAGCGGAGGACAGGGAGGCCTGGCGTGCTGTGGTCCATGGGGTCGCCAAGAGTTGGACACCACTTAGTGACTGAACAACAACAAAATGTTTGAGAACCACTGACTGAAAGGCAAGCAGATTCCTATCAATCCAACAGATATTGAAGTAGATATAAACAGCTTCCGTATAGCAAGCCAGACCCATGGCACGCTGAGGTCTGGAACCCCCATTTCTCCAACAGGATCACAGGGGTGAGATTCCCAAAGTTCTTCGAACACTCTTGTGGGACATCATGCCTTGTTGTGGTCCTCTGTGACAGTAGGAATGAATTCTGTCAGATTCCGCCCCCCTGCCCCCAAGACGGTAGCTGGGTGTTCAGCTGTTTTCCTGGGTTGTTGTTTTTTTGTCCTGCCTTTCACTGGCAGACCCAAGGCAGCTGTTCTGAGTTATCATGGACTAGCCTCAGCCATACAGGTGAAAGGCAGTCTGCTTTTAGAGAAGCATGTAAGATGCATGGAGCTAACTTGGAATGGAGAGGCCATGGAGAGCTGTTGGAGAAACAGGGCTCCTAGGGCTTGGAGTGCCATGGGTCTGGCTTGCTATATGGAAGCTGGCTATATCTAAACTATTTAAAAGTTAGATAGTCAAACTTTTTAGAATGGGACCCACTTTTTATAATGGCACTCACGTCGAGACCCACCAGAAGTGATGTCATTAACCTTGAAGTGATGTCGTAGCATGAGGTGACATCATCATGCAGGAAGTGTGGTAATTGTGACCAGTGGTGGTATTCTGCTGGAACGCTGGGCGGGACATCCGGGTGATCGGCAGCCCGCCTGTCACGTTCCGCAGCGTTACGCCGTTTGCGTAACCAATTACGCCGCTTGCGTACGTTACACAAATGGCGTAGCGCTACGGAACACGACGGGCGGGCTGTCGATCACCTGGATGTCCCGCCCAGCGTTCCGGCAGAATAACACCACTGATTGTGACATAATAAAACAACGCTCCTTGACTACAATTTGGTATTCTTGGGCTGCAGCACTGAAACGACCATGAAACATCCCTGACAGAAATATGATGTTCAAGTACTGAACTAAAAACAAAATATTAAAAAACTTTCACTTGAAAATTCAAACTGCTAACACTCACAAAAGGAATATAGCCAGAGTAAGGCCTGCAGCTTCCAAGATGGCTGCTTCCAGCTTTCTGCAACCCACATGGCATTAGGTCATGACCCAGCAAGTGCGTCCCGACCCACAGCTTGAGGCACACTGCTTTAAGTGACTGGCCCTCATGATCACCAGGACAGGTTTGAAAACACTGACTTCCATGAGGCTGGCAACTCAACCGTTTAGAAAGAGGGAAAGAGCAGAAGCTAGGAAGAAACGGATGCAAAGACCAGCAGATAGAAGCTTGACTTCGATTGCCTGCTGAGGCTTGATGGCATGCAGCCAAAGGAGAGAACCACACTGTGAAGGCTACATCTGGGACTGAGGATTGGTGGATCACAAGAATACTGTATATTTGTAAAAAAAAAACCATTGAAAAAGTGGTGGTTTAGACTGTCCTGCTCATGTAAGCCGCCTTGGGCATTTGCTTTGGCATGGGAAAGGCGGGGTATAAATTCTTCAAATAAATAAAATAAATAAATATGTCCGAAGAGGATTAAACCAGAGGCGTTGTGCTCATAAGGCACGGTATAGCACCTGACATGGGCATCAGTGAGGGACCTGCGCATGCCGCAGAAGAAAGTGGTACGGAGCTGGGCCCTCCTGCCAGCCCTTGCCTCCTACGCTCCAAACGGCTCCAAATCAGACGCGGGGGGCGTGGCGAGGCTGAGGGGGGGGGGGGGAGGTGACGTTTTTAGTCACCCAAGGCACAATCAGAGTCTGCTCTAGCTCTGGATTAAATTGAGAGCACAATCCTAAATTGGAGTTAGGCCGGCATAAGCTGAGCCAGCAAAGTTTGGCCAGCACAAGGGACACCACAAAGCATGTTTGGACTACTCTCGGAGTCAGGGAGGATGACTCACGTGTGTGTGTGTGTGTGTTGGCCTGTCTGATTCCAAGAGTGGTCCAAACATACTTTACGGTGTCCCTTGTGCTGGCCAAACTTTGCTGGTTTAAGGTTATGCTGGCCTAACTCAATTTAGGATTGCGCCCTCAGAGTCAGGGAGGATGGCGCATGTCTGTGTGCTGGTCTCCCTGACTCAGAGAGCGGTCCAAACATACTTTACGGTGTCCCTTGTGCTGGCCAAGCTTTGCTGGCTTAGTTTATGCCGGCCTAACTCAGTTTAGGATTGCGCTCCGAGTCAAAATCTCAGTGCAGCCTCTTCTCTCATTCCAGGTTTGAGAAATAATGACTAACAGAGGGCCTCTCACCAACTGATGCTCATACTTCCTGGGACTGGAGTTCCTGCTGCCGCAGGACTCTTGCAAAGGAACCCAGTCTACAGCTTGGTTCTCGGGAGTAAACCAGTATGTGACAACAATAATAATAATACAACAAAAGAGCAAATGACCATAAAGAGCACCTTTGAGTCCCCCAAACAACCATACAGTTGAACTTCCAGATTCTCGGGGTAGTCTCTCCTCCACAAAGAGCACCAGATCCCCTGATGGTTGGCTTTTGCCCGGTGTCTCCAAATCATTACCAGGAAATTAAGGGGAGCCCTTCTTAAAGTCATCAGCAAACATCCCGGCCTTCCACCTGCCTCCTAACCAACAGAGGTTGCCCGGGAGAGCTAAGGCTCAAGCCACCCATCACCAACCCTGGATCACGTCACTGGGAATCTGGTCTAGTTGCTGCCTCACCTGCACTTACCTTGGAGGACAGCTGCTTTCAAAAGCACAGCCACCGCTTAAGCATTTCTTAGAAAGCAGAACATCAGCGGAACGTCCACCCCGTAAGGTACGCTGCCAGATGCAAGTGCTTCGGGAGCTACGCTTGGGATGCTAGCAAAAAAACAGCGGACCTCCACACACGATTCTGAAAGTATCAGCTTGAGCAGCCTGTTGCCCGACATTTCCATTATGATGGCTACAACCTCCCTGACTTACAGGTATTGAGAAACGGTCTGATCTCAGAGCACTGGACGATTGCTGGCTATACAAACAAGAAAGGCTCTCACACCCCACCGTCTCCTGTCTGGAGAACAGCGCAGAGCCTGTGCAGGAAACCCTCTTGAATTCCCAGGCATGAGTCACTCTGCTGAGAATTCCACCCCTTTGAGCGTTCTCCAAACAGTCACACCTTGGCTGGTATTTAAATTGTAACGGTGCGGGGAAGCTGAAATGCTCCGCGTTAAGATTTTAAGGGTGCACCAGGTAAGGACAATGCAGCTCTGATTTATGGGAACAAACATGCCCTTACCGTGAGGAGGCCTCCATGACTCCCCTCCCCCAAACTGCAGGATGCAGCACATGCCCCATTGGCATAGCTATGTCAGTGCTGGAAAGTTGGTTAGGATGGCACCCTAAATGTTTCAGTTTCATCAAGTGCTTATTATATTAGATCACATCACTCTTCAGTATTTGACAATACCCTTTGTATTGGAAAAGGCAGGAGATACCCCAAGGAGATAGGGAATGGTATCAGCAATGGCCCCTTGTCCAAATAAACCAGGGATTACAGGGTTAACCCCCAAGGCCTTTGCAAGCCTCTGGAGCACAGCTGTAGGCTGATGAGGCCCCTGGCTATGAAGGGAGGCCAGCACAGGTGCAGATGGGTGTGGCTGATGCTAGAGCCTGCCTAGCAACAGGCACTGATTGGCTGGCCTCAGTATAAAGTGGGAGGCTGGAGTAAAGGCCCTGGGAAGGTGCTGGATGAGGACCTGGGAAGGTGCTGGATGGGAGCACCAGGTAGGTGCTGGACTGCCTGCCTGCAGGATGGACTGTGACTGAAGGACTGGAGAAGGTAAGGTTATTGTGGGGAATAAGCATTGGGAATTGTTGTATGGCTGCCATGCCCCTGGAGCCACCAAGTGGAGGAGGCAATTGTGGCTTGGGCAAGCTGAATACTTATTGTTTGGTGGTGGGGTTTGTTGGTGCTAGACTTAGGGTATCATGAGCTAAGCCAGTGATGAGGGCAGTCTGGAGGAGGCTGGCCAGCCGGTGATCCCAAGCAAAGCTGCTGGAAGAGAGGAGGCCCAGTGGGTGACGGAACCCCCTCCCTCTTGCCTATCTCTGTGGCCGCTCTGGAGGGGAAACTAGTTAGCCTAGCATGGGCATTTGGGCCCTTGGGGAAGCCCTGCAGGGAATGCGGCAGAACACCCTTGAAGGACCCAGAGCTTGCTTGTCTGCAGTGCTGTTTGGTTATTGTTTGGTTTTTTTCATTGAAAACACACACACACACACACACACACACACACACACACACACACCACTCTGAGTATAGTACTGTATGTGAAAAGTGAAAAACCGGAGCAACAGGAGCAGAACTGATGGGCCAGTAGTATTGGCATATGAAAATAAGCAGAAATCCAGCAAAGCTAGGCAAGTGCCTTTCCTTCATGGAGCCCCGGGGGGGGGGAGAGACGACAAGTTTCTAGCAATGGGGGAACATGTTTCTTGTCTGGGGTAGTGCTTGCTCCCTTTTCCTCCACCCCCCATGCAGCCTGGGCGGGGGTTTCAAGCCTGGCACAGTCACATAGGAGTCACCCTATTTTCATTTGGGATGTGCTCTCCCTCCCTCTTCTGTCTGTGTCGCCAGAACTTCTACAAAGAGATTTTCATCCTCTTGCATTTTTGTGTACATAAAAAACAGTGCCCCTAAAAAATCCGCCCCCCCAATTCATTGCCATCCCATCACGGCAAAACATCCCCCAACCTAATAAGCTAATAAGAATAGAAAATATTTAGCCAGGCCATGTTAATTACCTTCCCCAGGAAGTACAAGGGATAAAGGCAGCTTTTATATGGTCTGACCACATAATTACAGGACTGCCTGGGCAAAAATGTTAATACCAGACCAGGGAAAATGTGTTCCACATTAACCCCGACATGAAACTTGTGGAAAATACTGAATGGAGGCAGGAGTTGCGTTTCTCTTCGCTGTTCCTGTCTCACAAGCCTGCCATTGCTGGGGCTTAACGTGAGCCAGGCCTCCGCCCCAGAACCTGTGAAGATGAGCCTGCAACACTGGGAGCTGATCTCGTCTGCTTGGCCAAGAGGCTGCCTGCAGGGAGCACAGCCTCTATGGCTCCTCTCCTTCAGAATGCGCAAGGTTGCACCACCCCTGTCAAAGGTGTGCAGCCCCTTCAACATTCTCACTTGATAGAAGACTGGGAGACCCAGTGGCACCAATGGCCACCCACCTGCACAGCTCAGGTGGGCTGACCCTCAGGGCACCCTGCGCATGCTCAGTCAAGAAACAGCCACAACTCAGAGGGCTGGAAGAACCGCAGCAGTTCTGGGAAACAGAGTCGTACTCAGCTCACAGGGCATCGGGGTGGGGGAGATGTCACCGGCCGCCATTCGTTGACAGGCCCAAGGCATCGTGGACTAGCCTCGGCCATACAGGTGAGAGGCAGTCTGCTTTTGGGGAAGCAGCATCTCAAAAGCATGTAAGATGCACGAAGCTAGCTTGGAATGGAGAGGCCAAGATCACACCTGAGGGGGACTGTGGAGAGCTGTTGGAGAAATGGGGGTCCCGGGTTCCGCGTTGTCGCACCCAGGAAGGGAGGGTGCAGCGCTGAGCACCCGCTACACCCAGAGGCGGATCTACAGGGAGAGCAAAGCTCTAGCCTTACCCTGTCATGTAAATCCCTCCTCTCCCTTGCTGCTGTAGCCAGTAAGCAACGCCAAGATGTTGCTGTTCCCTGTGAGGATTGGCTAAAACGGTGCAGGAGAGATTTCCACTGCAAGGTAAGGCTTCTTGCAAAACTTAGAGCTTTGCCCTCCCTTAGATCTGCCTCTGGCTGCACCCTCCCTGTGCCTAAGCTATGCTGAAGCAGTGGCTTTCCTACTTGGGGGGGGGGAATGCTAAGTGTTGCAGCAGCCTGAGCTCCTGTGTAAAGTGGTCCCTCCCTATTGCCTCCAGAGCCATTCAGCTCAGAGGCTTTGTTCTCCAAGCAGTGAATGGCTATGGAGGTGAGGGGGGCATTACACAGGAGCTCAGGCTCCTGCAACACTTTGTGCTCTGCCCCCCCACTATATTCCTAAATGCCACTGTGCCGAAATCCCATCAGCTGGGGATCCTGCCGACCCTTCTTCACAGAGCACAGAGCCCACAACATTTGCAATCTTAGATTACAGACAGAGACACTGTCCCCTGCTGGACAAAGGAGCGCTTCACCGGACAAGTAGATTATAATTTTTAGCCTATTTGAAAGAATGAACATTCTGTTTTCTTGCACATCCCCCTGCATGGTAGGAGTGTCTGGAAGGAACCAGCAGAGGACATGGGTAGACCCGAGCCAGAGGCAGCTGCACCAAATTATTACAAGCGCTGGAGCGGTGTCGGAAACCGGCAGGTTCCAAGCTCTCGTGTGGCTCCCATTCATTTCACAGAGGCTGGCACAGGAAAAGTTGCCACGCGATTGTGCCTCTGGTGTATGCATGGAGGGATCAACTTCAGTGAGTAGAACCCCTGAAGAAAAGGCTGGCTTTTCCTAAATTGTGGCATGATCTCTGCCCCAGCTCTACTTCATGGGAACCCTTTAAAAAATCAAGTTTCACTCATCCTCCCTCCCCCACCCCCTGCACTGCAAGATGATTTTGGATTTTACAAAAAGTCAGCGTCAAAACCTCCAAATATCCTTCCTTGGGAATGTCTAAGTGGGTGGAAGGATCTCTGAAGAAGGGAAGTACAACTGCTGGTCATGATCAAGTTTCAAAGGACAGCTCAAGCAGTTCAGAGCAAGGGATGAAACTGACCAGATTCCGGGCAAGCTGCATATTCAAAAGGGTTTGGCACTGACAAACTGTGCGTGCTCTCTCTCTCTCTCTCTCTCCTTGTGAAAACTTTGACACTGTAAAAAGGGCTTTCGTTGTACCACATCATTCCTCCAAAACACACACAGACACCTTCCCATTGAAGCCGGGTGGCATTCCAAGAAATCAGCAGGAAAATGAGAAGAACTAACACCAACAATTTTTCTTCTACATTCCTGTTCCATGCATTTGCCTCTACCTGTGTCTGAAGTGCTTCCAGACTGTTTTATATTATAAACTTCTCAGTACAGTGACCAGTCTCTGTTGTCCAAGGGCCAAATCCTATCAAACTTTCCAGCTCTGATGTAGCTGTGTCAATGGGGCAAGCCCTATATACAGCAGCATGGGGGCAATCCTGGAGGTCTCTTCAAGGAAAGGGAATGTTTGTTCGCTTACCTTGGGACTGTACTGCAGCTGCATCGGTGCTGGAAAGTTGGGTAGGATTGGGTCCCTCTTCAAAAAAAGGGTGGGGGGAGAACTCAGGAAACTACAGACTCATCGGCCTGACTTCAATGCCAGGGAAGATATTAGGAAAAATTACAACAGTCAACCGGTACCCATCTTGATAGCAAAGCACCGATTACTAGAAACCAACATGAATTTGTAAAAATGTATCTCTCCAGGAAAACCTCAATTTTTTAAAAATTAAGTTACTTGCTTATTGGGTGATGGGAATGCTGTGGATGTCATTTGTCTTGATTTTAGTAAAGCATTCAGTGAGCTTCCCTAAAACATCTTGATGAGCAGTCTGGTTAATACAATAAAGGCTAGAGACGATACGCCTTTTAGATGGATTCGCAACTGGCCGGACACACTCATCCATGATCAGCAAATGGCTCCCCATCGACCTGGAGCGGAGAATCCAGGGATCTGTCAACACTGTCCCCGATTTCAACACTGTCCCGGATTTATATTCAAGGAAGTCTGCTTAGGTTTTTAGTGTTTGCTGTTTTATGAAAAGCACTTTTCTCTGAATTATTGTAATTCACAACAGTCCTCTGAGGTAGGCCACTGACGGGCCCATTTCGGAGACGGTATGCTTCTAAATCTGAGTGCAAATTGGTTGCGGGGAGGGGGGGTGTCCCATGGTCAAGGAAGTATTTGAACTGTAGCCTCTCCCACGTTTTGCTCATTGTCCCCTGAGCCCCTCCTTCGGTTTTTGTGACCTCGCAGCTTTCTGTAGCTTCCCTCCACAGAAACAGATACATTGCACGATCCCCAGGGCAGGAGTCGTTCTCCTTTCCGCTTGTGTAAAGAACTATGTGCACTGATGGCAAGTGGACACTACACACAAAGACCCGAATGGACCTTATCACATCCTTATAGTCTGCAGTTTACTTAATGCTGAGTAACTTCCTCGCCTCCGTCCTTGATGAACACAGATTAGCCTCCCTTCGCCACTCAACCCCATGGGATGAAATCACAGGGAAAATCCAACCTTTAATCCCCTTTTCAGAAACCCTGAGTGCAAACCAGGTGGAGCAATTTAAAGAAGCACTGCTGCACTTTATGTGATCTGGAAGCAGTGCCACACACTGCCAGGCAGGCAACCCCCTCTCCCCCCCCCCCATCACACTGACTGCATCTTCCCATGCAACCCAGTTCATTCCATTTTGTACTACAAGAACCTCCTCCCCTAGTGCAACGTCCAGAAGACCTCGGCAGTGCGCAGGGTGGCAGCAACTGGCAGGGAGAGCAGCATGCCCAAGGCCATGGTAAGAAAATGGGCTGGATGTGAACCCAGCTCTCAGTCTGGCCCACCTTGCAGGGCTCTCGTGCGGAGACACTGGACGAAAACTGTGCACCATATTCAGGGCACAGAAAGCACTCTGGGAAGGAGAGTCTCTCATCACTGTGTGAGTTGTTGTTTTTTTTAAAAAATTTGTCAGCATGCACAAAGTTGCCTAGGCGCCAAACTCCCACACCTAAACACCGCCTCAGATATGGTGGGGTGGGTGGGTACTATCTGTGCCCTCTGTACTCTGTGCATGCTTGGGAGCACTCTTGCCTCTTTTACCACTACTAGTGCTTCTTATCTTCTAGACCAAGTTCTGGAGCACAAAATAGGTTCTGGGGATCAAAGCCCGATGACGCTACCAATGCAACTGGGCATCGCCCAAGCCACAGCCCAAAGTGGCCTTGAAGGCTGCTGCTACCTCCGTGGGCATCATCAGCCCTGTTGGACTCTGGGGGGAGGAAGCTGTGCTCAGGTTCTGGCTGTGGGTCCGCGACTGGAGCAGGGTCTTGACCAGTGGCGTTCCTGGGGAAGGGGGGCAGCATGTTAGGTTTTGCAGGAGCCTGAGCTCCGGGGTCAAGCGGTCCCACCCCCTCGCCTTCACAGTCATTCGCGGCTTGCCGCGAATGACTGTGAAGGTGAGGGGGGGGGACCGCTTGACCCCGGAGCTCAGGCTCCTGCAAGACTTCGCACGC